>JBAIZL010000003.1:37815260-38142760 GCA_036971475.1 Prosapia bicincta
TACATCCACGCACTACAATCTACACGCTACGATCTACACACTACAACCTACACACTACGACCTACACACTACAACCTACAAACTACAACCAACGCACTACGACCTACACATTACAACTTACACACTACGACCTACATACTACGAGCTACAACCTACAACCTACACACTACAACCTACACACTACAACCTACACACTACGACCTACACACTACGACCTACCCACTACGACCTACACACTACGACCTACACACTACAACCTACACACTACGACCTACTCACTACAACCTACACACTACGACCTACAAACTACAACCTATACACTACGACCTACACGCTACCAACTACAGACTACAACCTACACACTACAATCTACACACTACGACCTACACACTACAACCTACGCACTACAACCAACGCACTACAACCAACGCACAACGTCTTACACATTACAACCTACACACTACGACCTACACACTACGACCTACACACTACGAGCTACACACTACACCCTACAAACTACAACCTACACACTACAACCTACACACTACGACTGACACACTACGACCTACACACTACGACATACACACTACGACCTACATACTACAACCTACGCACTACAACCAAAGCACTACAACCTACACACTACGACCTACACACTACGATCAACACACTACAACCTACGCACTACAACCAAGGCACTACAACCTACACACTACGACCTATACACTACAACCTACACACTACGACCTACATACTACGACCTACATACTACGACCTACACACTACAGCCTACAAACTACAACCTACACGCTACCAACTACACACTACAACCTACACACTACGACCTACACACTACGACCTACATACTACGTCCTACACACTATAACCTACACACTACGACCTACACACTACATCCTACACACTACGACCTACACACTACGACCTACACACTACGACCTACAAACTACGACCTACACACTACGACCTACACACTACAACGTACACACTACAACCTACACACTACGACCTACACACTACGACCTACACACTACAACCTACGCACTACAACCTACACACTACAACCTACACACTACGTCCTACACACTACGACCTACACACTACGACCTACACACTACGACCTACACACTACAACCTACACACTACGACCTACACACTACAACCTACACACTACAACCTAAGCACTACGACCTACACACTACAAACTACGCACTACGACCTACACACTACAACCTACACACTACGACCTACACACTACAACCTACACACTACGACCTACACACTACGACCTACACACTACGACCTACGCACTACGACCTACACACTACGACACACACACTACAACCTACACACTACGACCTACACACTACGATCTACATACTACAACCTACACACTACAACCTACACACTACGACCTACACACTACAACCTACACACTACGACCTACACACTAAAACCTACACACTACAAAATACACACTACGACCTACACACTACAACCTACACACTACGACCTACAAACTGTGACCTACAAACTACCACCTACACACTACGACCTATACACTACGACCTACACACTACAACATACACACTACGACCTACACACTACAACCTACACACTACAACATACACACTACGACCTGCACACTACAACCTACACACTACGAACTACACACTACGATCTACACACTACGGCCTACACACTACAACCCACGCACGATGATCTACACTCTACATCCTACAAACTACGACCTACACACTACGTTCTACACACTACGACCTACACACTACAACCTACACACTACGACCTACAAACTACAACCTACACACTACGACCTACACACTACAACCTACACACTACGCCCTACACACTACGAAATACACACTACAAACTACACACTACAACTTACACACTACGACCTACACACTACAAACTACACACTAAAACCTACAGATTACGACCTACACACTACGACCTACACACTACGACCTACACACTACAACCTACACACTACAACCTACAAGCCACAAACTACACACTACAACCTACACACTACGACCTACACACTACGACCTAGATACTACGACCTACACATTACAACCTACACACTACAAATTACACACTACAACCTACACACTACGACCTACACACTACAACCTACACACTACGACCTACACACTACAATATACACACTACGACCTACACACTACAGCCTACACACTACAACATACACACTACGACCGACACACTACAACCTACACACTACGACCTACACACTACAACCTACACACTACGACCTACACACTACGACCTACACACTACGACCTACACACTACGACCTACACACTACAACCTACGCACTACAACCATCGCACTTCAACCTACACACTACGACCTACACACTACGACCTACACACTACAAACGACACACTACAACCTACACACTATGACCTACACACTACGACCTACACACTACGACCTACACACTACGACCTACACACTACAACCCACACACTACAACCTACACACTTCAACCTACACACTACAAACTAGACACTACATCCTACACCCTACGACCTACACCCTACGACCTACACACTTCGACATACACACTACAAACTAGACAATACAACCTACACACTACAACCTACACACTACAAAATACACACTACGACTTACACACTACAACCTACGCACTACAACCTACACACTTCAACCTACACACTACAAACTAGACACTACATCCTACACCCTACGACCTACACCCTACGACCTACACACTACGACCTACACACTACAACCTACGCAATACAACCAACGCACCACAATCTACACACTACGACCTACACACTACAAAATACACACTACGACTTACACACTACAACTTACACACTATAACCAACGCACTACGGCCTACACACTACAACCTACACACTACGACCTATACACTACGACCTACACACTACAACCTACACACTACGACCTACACGCTACAACCTACAAACTACAACCTACACACTGCGACCTACACACTACGACCTACACACTACGACCCCAACACTACAACCTGCACACTAGGACCTACACACTGCAACCTACGCACTACGACCTACACACTACAACCTACACACTACGACCTACACACTACGAACTACACACTACGACCTTTACACTACGACCTTCACACTACAACCTACACACTACGACCTACACACTACGACCTACACACTACGACCTACACACTACAACCCACACACTACAACCTACTCACTACAACCAACGTACCACAACCTACACACTACGACCTACACACTACAACCAACGCACTACAAACTACACACTACGACCTACACACTTCGACATACACACTACAAACTAGACAATACAACCTACACACTACAACCTACACACTACAAAATACACACTACGACTTACACACTACAACCTACGCACTACAACCTACACACTTCAACCTACACACTACAAACTAGACACTACATCCTACACCCTACGACCTACACCCTACGACCTACACACTACGACCTACACACTACAACCTACGCAATACAACCAACGCACCACAATCTACACACTACGTTCTACACACTACAACCTACACACTACGACCTACACACTACAACCTACAAACTACAACCAACGCACTACGACCTACACATTACAACCTACACACTACGACCTACACACAACGACCTACACACTACGACCTACACACTACGACCTACACACTACGACCTTCACACTACAACCTACGCACTACAACCACGCACTACAATCTACACACTACGTTCTACACACTACAACCTACACACTACGACCTACACACTACAACCTACAAACTACAACCAACGCACTACGACCTACACATTACAATCTACACACTACGACCTACACACTACGACCTACACACTACGAGCTACAACCTACAACCTACACACTACAACCTACACACTACAACCTACACACTACGACCTACACACTACGACCTACCCACTACGACCTACACACTACGACCTACACACTACAACCTACACACTACGACCTACACACTACAACCTACACACTACGACCTACAAACTACAACCTACACACTGCGACCTACACACTACGACCTACACACTACGACCCCAACACTACAACCTACACACTAGGACCTACACACTGCAACCTACGCAACACGACCTACACACTACAACCTACACACTACGACCTACACACTACGAACTACACACTACGACCTTTACACTACGACCTACACACTACAACCTACACACTACGACCTACACAATACATCCTACACTCTACGACCTACACACTACAACCTACACACTACGACCTACACACTACGACCTACATACTACAACCAACACGCTACACCCTACACACTACGACCTACACACTACGACCTACATTCTATGACCTACATACTACGACTTACACACTACAACATACACACTACAACCTTCTCACTACGACCTACACACTACGGCCTACACACTACGAAATACACACTACGAGCTACACACTACAACCTACACACTACGAGCTACACACTACAACCTACACACTTCAACCTACACACTACAACCTAAACACTACAACCTACACACTACGACCTACACACTACGACCTACACACTACGACCTACACACTACAACCTACACACTACGACCTACACACTACAACCTACACACTACGACCTACACACTACGACATACACACTACGACCTACACACTACAACCTACGCATTACAACCAACGCACTACAACCTACACACTACGACCTACACACTACGACCTACACACTACAACCTACGCACTACAACCACGCACTACAATCTACACGCTACGATCTACACACTACAACCTACACACTACGACCTACACACTACAACCTACAAACTACAACCAACGCACTACGACCTACACATTACAACTTACACACTACGACCTACATACTACGAGCTACAACCTACAACCTACACACTACAACCTACACACTACAACCTACACACTACGACCTACACACTACGACCTACCCACTAGGACCTACACACTACGACCTACACACTACAACCTACACACTACGACCTACTCACTACAACCTACACACTACGACCTACAAACTACAACCTATACACTACGACCTACACGCTACCAACTACAGACTACAACCTACACACTACAATCTACACACTACGACCTACACACTACAACCTACGCACTACAACCAACGCACTACAACCAACGCACAACGTCTTACACATTACAACCTACACACTACGACCTACACACTACGAGCTACACACTACAACCTACAAACTACAACCTACACACTACAACCTACACACTACGACTGACACACTACGACCTACACACTACGACATACACTCTACGACCTACATACTACAACCTACGCACTACAACCAAAGCACTACAACCTACACACTACGACCTACACACTACGATCTACACACTACAACCTACGCACTACAACCAAGGCACTACAACCTACACACTACGACCTATACACTACAACCTACACACTACGACCTACATACTACGACCTACATACTACGACCTACACACTACAGCCTACACACTACAACCTACACGCTACCAACTACACACTACAACCTACACACTACGACCTACACACTACGACCTACATACTTCGTCCTACACACTATACCCTACACACTACGACCTACACACTACATCCTACACACTACGGCCTACACACTACGACCTACACACTACGACCTACAAACTACGACCTACACACTACGACCTACACACTACAACCTACACACTACACCCTACACACTACGACCTACACACTACGACCTACACACTACAACCTACGCACTACAACCTACACACTACAACCTACACACTACGACCTACACACTACGACCTACACACTACGACCTATACACTACGACCTACACACTACAACCTACACACTACGACCTACACACTACAACCTACACACTACAACCTAAGCACTACGACCTACACACTACAAACTACGCACTACGACCTACACACTACAACCTACTCACTACGACCTACACACTACAACCTACACACTACGACCTACACACTACGACCTACACACTACGACCTACGCACTACAACCTACACACTACGACCCCAACACTACAACCTACACACTAGGACCTACATACTGCAACCTACGCAACACGACCTACACACTACAACCTACACACTACGACCTACACACTACGAACTACACACTACGACCTTTACACTACGACCTACACACTACAACCTACACACTACGACCTACACAATACAACCTATACTCTACGACCTACACACTACAACCTACACACTACGACCTACACACTACGACCTACATACTACAACCAACACGCTACACCCTACACACTACGACCTACATTCTATGACCTACATACTACGACTTACACACTACAACATACACACTACGAGCTACATACTACAACCTACACACTTCAACCTACACACTACAACCTAAACACTACAACCTACACACTACGACCTACACACTACGACCTACACACTACGACCTACACACTACGACCTACACACTACAACCTACACACTACGACCTACACACTACAACCTACACACTACGACCTACACACTACGACATACACACTACGACCTACACACTACAACCTACGCACTACAACCAACGCACTACAACCTACACACTACGACCTACACACTACTACCTACACACTACAACCTACGCACTACATCCACGCACTACAATCTACACGCTACGATCTACACACTACAACCTACACACTACGACCTACACACTACAACCTACAAACTACAACCAACGCACTACGACCTACACATTACAACTTACACACTACGACCTACATACTACGAGCTACAACCTACAACCTACACACTACAACCTACACACTACAACCTACACACTACGACCTACACACTACGACCTACCCACTACGACCTACACACTACGACCTACACACTACAACCTACACACTACGACCTACTCACTACAACCTACACACTACGACCTACAAACTACAACCTATACACTACGACCTACACGCTACCAACTACAGACTACAACCTACACACTACAATCTACACACTACGACCTACACACTACAACCTACGCACTACAACCAACGCACTACAACCAACGCACAACGTCTTACACATTACAACCTACACACTACGACCTACACACTACGACCTACACACTACGAGCTACACACTACACCCTACAAACTACAACCTACACACTACAACCTACACACTACGACTGACACACTACGACCTACACACTACGACATACACACTACGACCTACATACTACAACCTACGCACTACAACCAAAGCACTACAACCTACACACTACGACCTACACACTACGATCAACACACTACAACCTACGCACTACAACCAAGGCACTACAACCTACACACTACGACCTATACACTACAACCTACACACTACGACCTACATACTACGACCTACATACTACGACCTACACACTACAGCCTACAAACTACAACCTACACGCTACCAACTACACACTACAACCTACACACTACGACCTACACACTACGACCTACATACTACGTCCTACACACTATAACCTACACACTACGACCTACACACTACATCCTACACACTACGACCTACACACTACGACCTACACACTACGACCTACAAACTACGACCTACACACTACGACCTACACACTACAACGTACACACTACAACCTACACACTACGACCTACACACTACGACCTACACACTACAACCTACGCACTACAACCTACACACTACAACCTACACACTACGTCCTACACACTACGACCTACACACTACGACCTACACACTACGACCTACACACTACAACCTACACACTACGACCTACACACTACAACCTACACACTACAACCTAAGCACTACGACCTACAAACTACAAACTA
Organism: Prosapia bicincta; assembly: GCA_036971475.1. Taxonomy (NCBI): domain Eukaryota; kingdom Metazoa; phylum Arthropoda; class Insecta; order Hemiptera; family Cercopidae; genus Prosapia; species Prosapia bicincta. The sequence goes on from JBAIZL010000003.1 coordinate 37,823,288, forward strand.
CGCACTACGACCTACACACTACAACCTACACACTACGACCTACACACTACAACCTACACACTACGACCTACACACTACGACCTACACACTACGACCTACGCACTACGACCTACACACTACGACACACACACTACAACCTACACACTACGACCTACACACTACGATCTACATACTACAACCTACACACTACAACCTACACACTACGACCTACACACTACAACCTACACACTACGACCTACACACTAAAACCTACACACTACAAAATACACACTACGACCTACACACTACAACCTACACACTACGACCTACAAACTGTGACCTACAAACTACCACCTACACACTACGACCTATACACTACGACCTACACACTACAACATACACACTACGACCTACACACTACAACCTACACACTACAACATACACACTACGACCTGCACACTACAACCTACACACTACGAACTACACACTACGATCTACACACTACGGCCTACACACTACAACCCACGCACGATGATCTACACACTACATCCTACAAACTACGACCTACACACTACGTTCTACACACTACGACCTACACACTACAACCTACACACTACGACCTACAAACTACAACCTACACACTACGACCTACACACTACAACCTACACACTACGCCCTACACACTACGAAATACACACTACAAACTACACACTACAACTTACACACTACGACCTACACACTACAAACTACACACTAAAACCTACAGATTACGACCTACACACTACGACCTACACACTACGACCTACACACTACAACCTACACACTACAACCTACAAGCCACAAACTACACACTACAACCTACACACTACGACCTACACACTACGACCTAGATACTACGACCTACACATTACAACCTACACACTACAAATTACACACTACAACCTACACACTACGACCTACACACTACAACCTACACACTACGACCTACACACTACAATATACACACTACGACCTACACACTACAGCCTACACACTACAACATACACACTACGACCGACACACTACAACCTACACACTACGACCTACACACTACAACCTACACACTACGACCTACACACTACGACCTACACACTACGACCTACACACTACGACCTACACACTACAACCTACGCACTACAACCATCGCACTTCAACCTACACACTACGACCCACACACTACGACCTACACACTACAAACTACACACTACAACCTACACACTATGACCTACACACTACGACCTACACACTACGACCTACACACTACGACCTACACACTACAACCCACACACTACAACCTACACACTTCAACCTACACACTACAAACTAGACACTACATCCTACACCCTACGACCTACACCCTACGACCTACACACTTCGACATACACACTACAAACTAGACAATACAACCTACACACTACAACCTACACACTACAAAATACACACTACGACTTACACACTACAACCTACGCACTACAACCTACACACTTCAACCTACACACTACAAACTAGACACTACATCCTACACCCTACGACCTACACCCTACGACCTACACACTACGACCTACACACTACAACCTACGCAATACAACCAACGCACCACAATCTACACACTACGACCTACACACTACAAAATACACACTACGACTTACACACTACAACTTACACACTATAACCAACGCACTACGGCCTACACACTACAACCTACACACTACGACATATACACTACGACCTACACACTACAACCTACACACTACGACCTACACGCTACAACCTACAAACTACAACCTACACACTGCGACCTACACACTACGACCTACACACTACGACCCCAACACTACAACCTGCACACTAGGACCTACACACTGCAACCTACGCACTACGACCTACACACTACAACCTACACACTACGACCTACACACTACGAACTACACACTACGACCTTTACACTACGACCTTCACACTACAACCTACACACTACGACCTACACACTACGACCTACACACTACGACCTACACACTACAACCCACACACTACAACCTACTCACTACAACCAACGTACCACAACCTACACACTACGACCTACACACTACAACCAACGCACTACAAACTACACACTACGACCTACACACTTCGACATACACACTACAAACTAGACAATACAACCTACACACTACAACCTACACACTACAAAATACACACTACGACTTACACACTACAACCTACGCACTACAACCTACACACTTCAACCTACACACTACAAACTAGACACTACATCCTACACCCTACGACCTACACCCTACGACCTACACACTACGACCTACACACTACAACCTACGCAATACAACCAACGCACCACAATCTACACACTACGTTCTACACACTACAACCTACACACTACGACCTACACACTACAACCTACAAACTACAACCAACGCACTACGACCTACACATTACAACCTACACACTACGACCTACACACAACGACCTACACACTACGACCTACACACTACGACCTACACACTACGACCTTCACACTACAACCTACGCACTACAACCACGCACTACAATCTACACACTACGTTCTACACACTACAACCTACACACTACGACCTACACACTACAACCTACAAACTACAACCAACGCACTACGACCTACACATTACAACCTACACACTACGACCTACACACTACGACCTACACACTACGAGCTACAACCTACAACCTACACACTACAACCTACACACTACAACCTACACACTACGACCTACACACTACGACCTACCCACTACGACCTACACACTACGACCTACACACTACAACCTACACACTACGACCTACACACTACAACCTACACACTACGACCTACAAACTACAACCTATACACTACGACCTACACGATACCAACTACACACTACGTTCTACACACTACAACCTACACACTACGACCTACACACTACAACCTACAAACTACAACCAACGCACTACGACCTACACATTACAACCCACACACTACGACCTACACACTACGACCTACACACTACGAGCTACAACCTACAACCTACACACTACAACCTACACACTACAACCTACACACTACGACCTACACACTACGACCTACCCACTACGACCTACACACTACGACCTACACACTACAACCTACACACTACGACCTACACATTACAACCTACACACTACGACCTACACACTACGACCTACACACTACGAGCTACAACCTACAACCTACACACTACAACCTACACACTACAACCTACACACTACGACCTACACACTACGACCTACCCACTACGACCTACACACTACGACCTACACACTACAACCTACAAACTACAACCTACACACTACAACCTACACACTACGACTTACACACTACGACCTACACACTACGACATACACACTACGACCTACATACTACAACCTACGCACTACAACCAAAGCACTACAACCTACACACTACAACCTACACACTACGATCTACACACTACAACCTACCCACTACAACCAAGGCACTACAACCTACACACTACGACCTACACACTACAACCTACACACTACGACCTACATACTACGACCTACATACTACGACCTACACACTACAGCCTACACACTACAACCTACACGCTACCAACTACACACTACAACCTACACACTACGACCTACACATTACAACTTACACACTACGACCTACACACTACGACCTACACACTACGACCTACACACTACGACCTACACACTACAACCTACACACTACGACCTACACACTACAACCTACACACTACAACCTAAGCACTACGACCTACACACTACAAACTACGCACTACGACCTACACACTACAACCTACACACTACGACCTACACACTACAACCTACACACTACGACCTACACACTACGACCTACACACTACGACCTACGCACTACGACCTACACACTACGACACACACACTACAACCTACACACTACGACCTACACACTACGATCTACATACTACAACCTACACACTACAACCTACACACTACGACCTACACACTACAACCTACACACTACGACCTGCACACTACAACCTACACACTACGAACTACACACTACGATCTACACACTACGGCCTACACACTACAACCCACGCACGATGATCTACACACTACATCCTACAAACTACGACCTACACACTACGTTCTACACACTACGTTCTACACACTACGACCTACACACTACAACCTACACACTACGACCTACAAACTACAACCTACACACTACGACCTACACACTACAACCTACACACTACGCCCTACACACTACGAAATACACACTACAAACTACACACTACAACTTACACACTACGACCTACACACTACAAACTACACACTACAACCTACAGACTACGACCTACACACTACGACCTACACACTACGACCTACACACTACAACCTACATACTACAACCTACAAGCCATAAACTACACACTACAACCTACACACTACGACCTACACACTACGACCTAGATACTACGACCTACACATTACAACCTACACACTACAAATTACACACTACAACCTACACACTACGACCTACACACTACAACCTACACACTACGACCTACACACTACAATATACACACTACGACCTACACACTACAGCCTACACACTACAACATACACACTACGACCTACACACTACAACCTACACACTACGACCTACACACTACAACCTACACACTACGACCTACACACTACGACCTACACACTACGACCTACACACTACGACCTACACACTACAACCTACGCACTACAACCATCGCACTTCAACCTACACACTACGACCTACACACTACGACCTACACACTACAAACTACACACTACAACCTACACACTATGACCTACACACTACGACCTACACACTACGACCTACACACTACGACCTACACACTACAACCCACACACTACAACCTACTCACTACAACCAACGTACCACAACCTACACACTACGACCTACACACTACAACCAACGCACTACAACCTACACACTACGACCTACACACTTCGACATACACACTACAAACTAGACAATACAACCTACACACTACAACCTACACACTACAAAATACACACTACGACTTACACACTACAACCTACGCACTACAACCTACACACTTCAACCTACACACTACAAACTAGACACTACAACCTACACCCTACGACCTACACCCTACGACCTACACACTACGACCTACACACTACAACCTACGCAATACAACCAACGCACCACAATCTACACACTACGACCTATACACTACAAAATACACACTACGACTTACACACTACAACTTACACACTATAACCAACGCACTACGGCCTACACACTACAACCTACACACTACGACCTATACACTACGACCTACACACTACAACCTACACACTACGACCTACACGCTACAACCTACAAACTACAACCTACACACTGCGACCTACACACTACGACCTACACACTACGACCCCAACACTACAACCTGCACACTAGGACCTACACACTGCAACCTACGCACTACGACCTACACACTACAACCTACACTCTACGACCTACACACTACGAACTACACACTACGACCTTTACACTACGACCTACACACTACAACCTACACACTACGACCTACACAATACAACCTACACTCTACGACCTTCACACTACAACCTACACACTACGACCTACACACTACGACCTACATACTACAACCAACACGCTACACCCTACACACTACGCCCTACACACTACGACCTACATTCTATGACCTACATACTACGACTTACACACTACAACATACACACTACAACCTACTCACTACGACCTGCACACTACGACCTACACACTACGGCCTACACACTACGAAATAAACACTACGAGCTACACACTACAACCTACACACTACAACCTAGACACTACGAGCTACACACTACAACCTACACACTTCAACCTACACACTACGACCTAAACACTACAACCTACACACTACGACCTACACACTACGACCTACACACTACGACCTACACACTGCGACCTACACACTACAACCTACACACTACGACCTACACACTACAACCTACGCACTACAACCAACGCACTACAACCTACACACTACGACCTACACACTACGACCTTCACACTACAACCTACGCACTACAACCACGCACTACAATCTACACACTACGTTCTACACACTACAACCTACACACTACGACCTACACACTACAACCTACAAACTACAACCAACGCACTACGACCTACACATTACAACCTACACACTACGACCTACACACTACGACCTACACACTACGAGCTACAACCTACAACCTACACAATACAACCTACACACTACAACCTACACACTACGACCTACACACTACGACCTACTCACTACGACCTACACACTACGACCTACACACTACAACCTACACACTACGACCTACACACTACAACCTACACACTACGACCTACAAACTACAACCTATACACTACGACCTACACGATACCAACTACACACTACAACCTACACACTACAACCTACACACTACGACCTACAGACAACAACCTACGCACTACAACCAACGCACTACAAACAACGCACAACGTCTTACACGATACAACCTACACACTACGACCTACACACTACGACCTACACACTACGAGCTACACACTACAACCTACAAACTACAACCTACACACTACAACCTACTCACTACGACTTACACACTACGACCTACACACTACGACCTACACACTACGATCTACACACTACAACCTACCCACTACAACCAAGGCACTACAAGCTACACACTACGACCTACACACTACAACCTACACACTACGACCTACATACTACGACCTACATACTACGACCTACACACTACAGCCTACACACTACAACCTACACGCTACCAACTACACACTACAACCTACACACTACGACCTACACACTACGACCTACATACTACGTCCTACACACTATAACCTACACACTACGACCTACACACTACAAACTACGCACTACGACCTACACACTACAACCTACACACTACGACCTACACACTACAACCTACACACTACGACCTACACACTACGACCTACACACTACGACCTACGCACTACGACCTACACACTACGACACACACACTACAACCTACACACTACGACCTACACACTACGATCTACATACTACAACCTACACACTACAACCTACACACTACGACCTACACACTACAACCTACACACTACGACCTACACACTAAAACCTACACACTACAAAATACACACTACGACCTACACACTACAACCTACACACTACGACCTACAAACTGTGACCTACAAACTACCACCTACACACTACGACCTATACACTACGACCTACACACTACAACATACACACTACGACCTACACACTACAACCTACACACTACAACATACACACTACGACCTGCACACTACAACCTACACACTACGAACTACACACTACGATCTACACACTACGGCCTACACACTACAACCCACGCACGACGATCTACACACTACATCCTACAAACTACGACCTACACACTACGTTCTACACACTACGACCTACACACTACAACCTACACACTACGACCTACAAACTACAACCTACACACTACGACCTACACACTACAACCTACACACTACGCCCTACACACTACGAAATACACACTACAATCTACACACTACAACTTACACACTACGACCTTCACACTACAACCTACGCACTACAACCACGCACTACAATCTACACACTACGTTCTACACACTACAACCTACACACTACGACCTACACACTACAACCTACAAACTACAACCAACGCACTACGACCTACACATTAAAACCTACACACTACGACCTACACACTACGACCTACACACTACGAGCTACAACCTACAACCTACACACTACAACCTACACACTACAACCTACACACTACGACCTACACACTACGACCTACCCACTACGACCTACACACTACGACCTACACACTACAACCTACACACTACGACCTACACACTACAACCTACACACCACGACCTACAAACTACAACCTATACACTACGACCTACACGATACCAACTACACACTACAACCTACACACTACAACCTACACACTACGACCTACAGACAACAACCTACGCACTACAACCAACGCACTACAAACAACGCACAACGTCTTACACATTACAACCTACACACTACGACCTACACACTACGACCTACACACTACGAGCTACACACTACAACCTACAAACTACAACCTACACACTACAACCTACACACTACGACTTACACACTACGACCTACACACTACGACATACACACTACGACCTACATACTACAACCTACGCACTACAACCAAAGCACTACAACCTACACACTACGACCTACACACTACGATCTACACACTACAACCTACCCACTACAACCAAGGCACTACAACCTACACACTACGACCTACACACTACAACCTACACACTACGACCTACATACTACGACCTACATACTACGACCTACACACTACAGCCTACACACTACAACCTACACGCTACCAACTACACACTACAACCTACACACTACGATCTACACATTACAACTTACACACTACGACCTACACACTACGACCTACACACTACGACCTACACACTACGACCTACACACTACAACCTACACACTACGACCTACACACTACAACCTACACACTACAACCTAAGCACTACGACCTACACACTACAAACTACGCACTACGACCTACACACTACAACCTACACACTACGATCTACACACTACAACCTACACACTACGACCAACACACTACGACCTACACACTACGACCTACGCACTACGACCTACACACTACGACACACACACTACAACCTACACACTACGACCTGCACACTACGATCTACATACTACAACCTACACACTACAACCTACACACTACGACCTACACACTACAACCTACACACTACGACCTGCACACTACAACCTACACACTACGAACTACACACTACGATCTACACACTACGGCCTACACACTACAACCCACGCACGATGATCTACACACTACATCCTACAAACTACGACCTACACACTACGTTCTACACACTACGACCTACACACTACAACCTACACACTACGACCTACAAACTACAACCTACACACTACGACCTACACACTACAACCTACACACTACGCCCTACACACTACGAAATACACACTACAAACTACACACTACAACTTACACACTACGACCTACACACTACAAACTACACAGTACAACCTACAGACTACGACCTACACACTACGACCTACACACTACGACCTACACACTACAACCTACATACTACAACCTACAAGCCATAAACTACACACTACAACCTACACACTACGACCTACACACTACGACCTAGATACTACGACCTACACATTATAACCTACACACTACAAATTACAAACTACAACCTACACACTACGACCTACACACTACAACCTACACACTACGACCTACACACTACAATATACACACTACGACCTACACACTACAGCCTACACACTACAACATACACACTACGACCTACACACTACAACCTACACACTACGACCTACACACTACAACCTACACACTACGACCTACACACTACGACCTACACACTACGACCTACACACTACGACCTACACACTACAACCTACGCACTACAACCATCGCACTTCAACCTACACACTACGACCTACACACTACGACCTACACACTACAAACTACACACTACAACCTACACACTATGACCTACACACTACGACCTACACACTACGACCTACACACTACGACCTACACACTACGACCTACACACTACAACTTACACACTACGACCTACATACTACGAGCTACAACCTACAACCTACACACTACAACCTACACACTACAACCTACACACTACGACCTACACACTACGACCTACCCACTAGGACCTACACACTACGACCTACACACTACAACCTACACACTACGACCTACTCACTACAACCTACACACTACGACCTACAAACTACAACCTATACACTACGACCTACACGCTACCAACTACAGACTACAACCTACACACTACAATCTACACACTACGACCTACACACTACAACCTACGCACTACAACCAACGCACTACAACCAACGCACAACGTCTTACACATTACAACCTACACACTACGACCTACACACTACGATCTACACACTACAACCTACACACTACGACCAACACACTACGACCTACACACTACGACCTACGCACTACGACCTACACACTACGACACACACACTACAACCTACACACTACGACCTGCACACTACGACCTACACACTACAGCCTACACACTACAACATACACACTACGACCTACACACTACAACCTACACACTACGACCTACACACTACAACCTACACACTACGACCTACACACTACAACCTACACACTACGACCTACACACTTCGACATACACACTACAAACTAGACAATACAACCTACACACTACAACCTACACACTACAAAATACACACTACGACTTACACACTACAACCTACGCACTACAACCTACACACTTCAACCTACACACTACAAACTAGACACTACAACCTACACCCTACGACCTACACCCTACGACCTACACACTACGACCTACACACTAAAACCTACGCAATACAACCAACGCACTACAATCTACACACTACGACCTACACACTACAAAATACACACTACGACTTACACACTACAACTTACACACTATAACCAACGCACTACGGCCTACACACTACAACCTACACACTACGACCTATACACTACGACCTACACACTACAACCTACTCACTACGACCTACACGCTACAACCTACAAACTACAACCTACACACTGCGACCTACACACTACGACCTACACACTACAACCTACACACTACGAGCTACACACTACAACCTACACACTTCAACCTACACACTACAACCTAAACACTACAACCTACACACTACGACCTACACACTACGACCTACACACTACGACCTACACACTACAACCTACACACTACGACCTACACACTACAACCTACACACTACGACCTACACACTACGACATACACACTACGACCTACACACTACAACCTACGCACTACAACCAACGCACTACAACCTACACACTACGACCTACACACTACGACCTACACACTACAACCTACGCACTACAACCACGCACTACAATCTACACGCTACGATCTACACACTACAACCTACACACTACGACCTACACACTACAACCTACAAACTACAACCTACACACTACGACCTACACACTACAACCTACACACTACGACCTACACACTTCGACATACACACTACAAACTAGACAATACAACCTACACACTACAACCTACACACTACAAAATACACACTACGACTTACACACTACAACATACACACTACGACCTACACACTACAACCTACACACTACGACCTACACACTACAACCTACACACTACGACCTACACACTACAACCTACACACTACGACCTACACACTTCGACATACACACTACAAACTAGACAATACAACCTACACACTACAACCTACACACTACAAAATACACACTACGACTTACACACTACAACCTACGCACTACAACCTACACACTTCAACCTACACACTACAAACTAGACACTACAACCTACACCCTACGACCTACACCCTACGACCTACACACTACGACCTACACACTAAAACCTACGCAATACAACCAACGCACTACAATCTACACACTACGACCTACACACTACAAAATACACACTACGACTTACACACTACAACTTACACACTATAACCAACGCACTACGGCCTACACACTACAACCTACACACTACGACCTATACACTACGACCTACACACTACAACCTACTCACTACGACCTACACGCTACAACCTACAAACTACAACCTACACACTGCGACCTACACACTACGACCTACACACTACAACCTACACACTACGAGCTACACACTACAACCTACACACTTCAACCTACACACTACAACCTAAACACTACAACCTACACACTACGACCTACACACTACGACCTACACACTACGACCTACACACTACAACCTACACACTACGACCTACACACTACAACCTACACACTACGACCTACACACTACGACATACACACTACGACCTACACACTACAACCTACGCACTACAACCAACGCACTACAACCTACACACTACGACCTACACACTACGACCTACACACTACAACCTACGCACTACAACCACGCACTACAATCTACACGCTACGATCTACACACTACAACCTACACACTACGACCTACACACTACAACCTACAAACTACAACCAACGCACTACGACCTACACATTACAACTTACACACTACGACCTACATACTACGAGCTACAACCTACAACCTACACACTACAACCTACACACTACAACCTACACACTACGACCTACACACTACGACCTACCCACTAGGACCTACACACTACGACCTACACACTACAACCTACACACTACGACCTACTCACTACAACCTACACACTACGACCTACAAACTACAACCTATACACTACGACCTACACGCTACCAACTACAGACTACAACCTACACACTACAATCTACACACTACGACCTACACACTACAACCTACGCACTACAACCAACGCACTACAACCAACGCACAACGTCTTACACATTACAACCTACACACTACGACCTACACACTACGAGCTACACACTACAACCTACAAACTACAACCTACACACTACAACCTACACACTACGACTGACACACTACGACCTACACACTACGACATACACTCTACGACCTACATACTACAACCTACGCACTACAACCAAAGCACTACAACCTACACACTACGACCTACACACTACGATCTACACACTACAACCTACGCACTACAACCAAGGCACTACAACCTACACACTACGACCTATACACTACAACCTACACACTACGACCTACATACTACGACCTACATACTACGACCTACACACTACAGCCTACACACTACAACCTACACGCTACCAACTACACACTACAACCTACACACTACGACCTACACACTACGACCTACATACTACGTCCTACACACTATACCCTACACACTACGACCTACACACTACATCCTACACACTACGGCCTACACACTACGACCTACACACTACGACCTACAAACTACGACCTACACACTACGACCTACACACTACAACCTACACACTACACCCTACACACTACGACCTACACACTACGACCTACACACTACAACCTACGCACTACAACCTACACACTACAACCTACACACTACGACCTACACACTACGACCTACACACTACGACCTATACACTACGACCTACACACTACAACCTACACACTACGACCTACACACTACAACCTACACACTACAACCTAAGCACTACGACCTACACACTACAAACTACGCACTACGACCTACACACTACAACCTACTCACTACGACCTACACACTACAACCTACACACTACGACCTACACACTACGACCTACACACTACGACCTACGCACTACAACCTACACACTACGACCCCAACACTACAACCTACACACTAGGACCTACACACTGCAACCTACGCAACACGACCTACACACTACAACCTACACACTACGACCTACACACTACGAACTACACACTACGACCTTTACACTACGACCTACACACTACAACCTACACACTACGACCTACACAATACAACCTACACTCTACGACCTACACACTACAACCTACACACTACGACCTACACACTACGACCTACATACTACAACCAACACGCTACACCCTACACACTACGACCTACATTCTATGACCTACATACTACGACTTACACACTACAACATACACACTACGAGCTACACACTACAACCTACACACTTCAACCTACACACTACAACCTAAACACTACAACCTACACACTACGACCTACACACTACGACCTACACACTACGACCTACACACTACGACCTACACACTACAACCTACACACTACGACCTACACACTACAACCTACACACTACGACCTACACACTACGACATACACACTACGACCTACACACTACAACCTACGCACTACAACCAACGCACTACAACCTACACACTACGACCTACACACTACTACCTACACACTACAACCTACGCACTACAACCACGCACTACAATCTACACGCTACGATCTACACACTACAACCTACACACTACGACCTACACACTACAACCTACAAACTACAACCAACGCACTACGACCTACACATTACAACTTACACACTACGACCTACATACTACGAGCTACAACCTACAACCTACACACTACAACCTACACACTACAACCTACACACTACGACCTACACACTACGACCTACCCACTACGACCTACACACTACGACCTACACACTACAACCTACACACTACGACCTACTCACTACAACCTACACACTACGACCTACAAACTACAACCTATACACTACGACCTACACGCTACCAACTACAGACTACAACCTACACACTACAATCTACACACTACGACCTACACTTTACAACCTACGCACTACAACCAACGCACTACAACCAACGCACAACGTCTTACACATTACAACCTACACACTACGACCTACACACTACGACCTACACACTACGAGCTACACACTACACCCTACAAACTACAACCTACACACTACAACCTACACACTACGACTGACACACTACGACCTACACACTACGACATACACACTACGACCTACATACTACAACCTACGCACTACAACCAAAGCACTACAACCTACACACTACGACCTACACACTACGATCTACACACTACAACCTACGCACTACAACCAAGGCACTACAACCTACACACTACGACCTATACACTACAACCTACACACTACGACCTACATACTACGACCTACATACTACGACCTACACACTACAGCCTACAAACTACAACCTACACGCTACCAACTACACACTACAACCTACACACTACGACCTACACACTACATCCTACACACTACGACCTACACACTACGACCTACACACTACGACCTACAAACTACGACCTACACACTACGACCTACACACTACAACGTACACACTACAACCTACACACTACGACCTACACACTACAACCTACACACTACAACCTACGCACTACAACCTACACACTACAACCTACACACTACGTCCTACACACTACGACCTACACTACGACCTACACACTACGACCTACACACTACAACCTACACACTACGACCTACACACTACAACCTACACACTACAACCTAAGCACTACGACCTACACACTACAAACTACGCACTACGACCTACACACTACAACCTACACACTACGACCTACACACTACAACCTACACACTACGACCTACACACTACGACCTACACACTACGACCTACGCACTACGACCTACACACTACGACACACACACTACAACCTACACACTACGACCTACACACTACGATCTACATACTACAACCTACACACTACAACCTACACACTACGACCTACACACTACAACCTACACACTACGACCTACACACTAAAACCTACACACTACAAAATACACACTACGACCTACACACTACAACCTACACACTACGACCTACAAACTGTGACCTACAAACTACCACCTACACACTACGACCTATACACTACGACCTACACACTACAACATACACACTACGACCTACACACTACAACCTACACACTACAACATACACACTACGACCTGCACACTACAACCTACACACTACGAACTACACACTACGATCTACACACTACGGTCTACACACTACAACCCACGCACGATGATCTACACACTACATCCTACAAACTACGACCTACACACTACGTTCTACACACTACGACCTACACACTACAACCTACACACTACGACCTACAAACTACAACCTACACACTACGACCTACACACTACAACCTACACACTACGCCCTACACACTACGAAATACACACTACAAACTACACACTACAACTTACACACTACGACCTACACACTACAAACTACACACTAAAACCTACAGATTACGACCTACACACTACGACCTACACACTACGACCTACACACTACAACCTACACACTACAACCTACAAGCCACAAACTACACACTACAACCTACACACTACGACCTACACACTACGACCTAGATACTACGACCTACACATTACAACCTACACACTACAAATTACACACTACAACCTACACACTACGACCTACACACTACAACCTACACACTACGACCTACACACTACAATATACACACTACGACCTACACACTACAGCCTACACACTACAACATACACACTACGACCGACACACTACAACCTACACACTACGACCTACACACTACAACCTACACACTACGACCTACACACTACGACCTACACACTACGACCTACACACTACAACCTACGCACTACAACCATCGCACTTCAACCTACACACTACGACCTACACACTACGACCTACACACTACAAACTACACACTACAACCTACACACTATGACCTACACACTACGACCTACACACTACGACCTACACACTACGACCTACACACTACAACCCACACACTACAACCTACTCACTACAACCAACGTACCACAACCTACACACTACGACCTACACACTACAACCAACGCACTACAACCTACACACTACGACCTACACACTTCGACATACACACTACAAACTAGACAATACAACCTACACACTACAACCTACACACTACAAAATACACACTACGACTTACACACTACAACCTACGCACTACAACCTACACACTTCAACCTACACACTACAAACTAGACACTACATCCTACACCCTACGACCTACACCCTACGACCTACACACTACGACCTACACACTACAACCTACGCAATACAACCAACGCACCACAATCTACACACTACGACCTACACACTACAAAATACACACTACGACTTACACACTACAACTTACACACTATAACCAACGCACTACGGCCTACACACTACAACCTACACACTACGACCTATACACTACGACCTACACACTACAACCTACACACTACGACCTACACGCTACAACCTACAAACTACAACCTACACACTGCGACCTACACACTACGACCTACACACTACGACCCCAACACTACAACCTGCACACTAGGACCTACACACTGCAACCTACGCACTACGACCTACACACTACAACCTACACACTACGACCTACACACTACGAACTACACACTACGACCTTTACACTACGACCTTCACACTACAACCTACACACTACGACCTACACACTACGACCTACACACTACGACCTACACACTACAACCCACACACTACAACCTACTCACTACAACCAACGTACCACAACCTACACACTACGACCTACACACTACAACCAACGCACTACAAACTACACACTACGACCTACACACTTCGACATACACACTACAAACTAGACAATACAACCTACACACTACAACCTACACACTACAAAATACACACTACGACTTACACACTACAACCTACGCACTACAACCTACACACTTCAACCTACACACTACAAACTAGACACTACATCCTACACCCTACGACCTACACCCTACGACCTACACACTACGACCTACACACTACAACCTACGCAATACAACCAACGCACCACAATCTACACACTACGTTCTACACACTACAACCTACACACTACGACCTACACACTACAACCTACAAACTACAACCAACGCACTACGACCTACACATTACAACCTACACACTACGACCTACACACAACGACCTACACACTACGACCTACCCACTACGACCTACACACTACGACCTTCACACTACAACCTACGCACTACAACCACGTACTACAATCTACACACTACGTTCTACACACTACAACCTACACACTACGACCTACACACTACAACCTACAAACTACAACCAACGCACTACGACCTACACATTACAACCTACACACTACGACCTACACACTACGACCTACACACTACGAGCTACAACCTACAACCTACACACTACAACCTACACACTACAACCTACACACTACGACCTACACACTACGACCTACCCACTACGACCTACACACTACGACCTACACACTACAACCTACACACTACGACCTACACACTACAACCTACACACTACGACCTACAAACTACAACCTATACACTACGACCTACACGATACCAACTACACACTACGTTCTACACACTACAACCTACACACTACGACCTACACACTACAACCTACAAACTACAACCAACGCACTACGACCTACACATTACAACCCACACACTACGACCTACACACTACGACCTACACACTACGAGCTACAACCTACAACCTACACACTACAACCTACACACTACAACCTACACACTACGACCTACACACTACGACCTACCCACTACGACCTACACACTACGACCTACACACTACAACCTACACACTACGACCTACACATTACAACCTACACACTACGACCTACACACTACGACCTACACACTACGAGCTACAACCTACAACCTACACACTACAACCTACACACTACAACCTACACACTACGACCTACACACTACGACCTACCCACTACGACCTACACACTACGACCTACACACTACAACCTACAAACTACAACCTACACACTACAACCTACACACTACGACTTACACACTACGACCTACACACTACGACATACACACTACGACCTACATACTACAACCTACGCACTACAACCAAAGCACTACAACCTACACACTACAACCTACACACTACGATCTACACACTACAACCTACCCACTACAACCAAGGCACTACAACCTACACACTACGACCTACACACTACAACCTACACACTACGACCTACATACTACGACCTACATACTACGACCTACACACTACAGCCTACACACTACAACCTACACGCTACCAACTACACACTACAACCTACACACTACGACCTACACATTACAACTTACACACTACGACCTACACACTACGACCTACACACTACGACCTACACACTACGACCTACACACTACAACCTACACACTACGACCTACACACTACAACCTACACACTACAACCTAAGCACTACGACCTACACACTACAAACTACGCACTACGACCTACACACTACAACCTACACACTACGACCTACACACTACAACCTACACACTACGACCTACACACTACGACCTACACACTACGACCTACGCACTACGACCTACACACTACGACACACACACTACAACCTACACACTACGACCTACACACTACGATCTACATACTACAACCTACACACTACAACCTACACACTACGACCTACACACTACAACCTACACACTACGACCTGCACACTACAACCTACACACTACGAACTACACACTACGATCTACACACTACGGCCTACACACTACAACCCACGCACGATGATCTACACACTACATCCTACAAACTACGACCTACACACTACGTTCTACACACTACGTTCTACACACTACGACCTACACACTACAACCTACACACTACGACCTACAAACTACAACCTACACACTACGACCTACACACTACAACCTACACACTACGCCCTACACACTACGAAATACACACTACAAACTACACACTACAACTTACACACTACGACCTACACACTACAAACTACACACTACAACCTACAGACTACGACCTACACACTACGACCTACACACTACGACCTACACACTACAACCTACATACTACAACCTACAAGCCATAAACTACACACTACAACCTACACACTACGACCTACACACTACGACCTAGATACTACGACCTACACATTACAACCTACACACTACAAATTACACACTACAACCTACACACTACGACCTACACACTACAACCTACACACTACGACCTACACACTACAATATACACACTACGACCTACACACTACAGCCTACACACTACAACATACACACTACGACCTACACACTACAACCTACACACTACGACCTACACACTACAACCTACACACTACGACCTACACACTACGACCTACACACTACGACCTACACACTACGACCTACACACTACAACCTACGCACTACAACCATCGCACTTCAACCTACACACTACGACCTACACACTACGACCTACACACTACAAACTACACACTACAACCTACACACTATGACCTACACACTACGACCTACACACTACGACCTACACACTACGACCTACACACTACAACCCACACACTACAACCTACTCACTACAACCAACGTACCACAACCTACACACTACGACCTACACACTACAACCAACGCACTACAACCTACACACTACGACCTACACACTTCGACATACACACTACAAACTAGACAATACAACCTACACACTACAACCTACACACTACAAAATACACACTACGACTTACACACTACAACCTACGCACTACAACCTACACACTTCAACCTACACACTACAAACTAGACACTACAACCTACACCCTACGACCTACACCCTACGACCTACACACTACGACCTACACACTACAACCTACGCAATACAACCAACGCACCACAATCTACACACTACGACCTATACACTACAAAATACACACTACGACTTACACACTACAACTTACACACTATAACCAACGCACTACGGCCTACACACTACAACCTACACACTACGACCTATACACTACGACCTACACACTACAACCTACACACTACGACCTACACGCTACAACCTACAAACTACAACCTACACACTGCGACCTACACACTACGACCTACACACTACGACCCCAACACTACAACCTGCACACTAGGACCTACACACTGCAACCTACGCACTACGACCTACACACTACAACCTACACTCTACGACCTACACACTACGAACTACACACTACGACCTTTACACTACGACCTACACACTACAACCTACACACTACGACCTACACAATACAACCTACACTCTACGACCTTCACACTACAACCTACACACTACGACCTACACACTACGACCTACATACTACAACCAACACGCTACACCCTACACACTACGCCCTACACACTACGACCTACATTCTATGACCTACATACTACGACTTACACACTACAACATACACACTACAACCTACTCACTACGACCTGCACACTACGACCTACACACTACGGCCTACACACTACGAAATAAACACTACGAGCTACACACTACAACCTACACACTACAAATTAGACACTACGAGCTACACACTACAACCTACACACTTCAACCTACACACTACGACCTAAACACTACAACCTACACACTACGACCTACACACTACGACCTACACACTACGACCTACACACTGCGACCTACACACTACAACCTACACACTACGACCTACACACTACAACCTACGCACTACAACCAACGCACTACAACCTACACACTACGACCTACACACTACGACCTTCACACTACAACCTACGCACTACAACCACGCACTACAATCTACACACTACGTTCTACACACTACAACCTACACACTACGACCTACACACTACAACCTACAAACTACAACCAACGCACTACGACCTACACATTACAACCTACACACTACGACCTACACACTACGACCTACACACTACGAGCTACAACCTACAACCTACACAATACAACCTACACACTACAACCTACACACTACGACCTACACACTACGACCTACTCACTACGACCTACACACTACGACCTACACACTACAACCTACACACTACGACCTACACACTACAACCTACACACTACGACCTACAAACTACAACCTATACACTACGACCTACACGATACCAACTACACACTACAACCTACACACTACAACCTACACACTACGACCTACAGACAACAACCTACGCACTACAACCAACGCACTACAAACAACGCACAACGTCTTACACATTATTACCTACACACTACGACCTACACACTACGACCTACACACTACGAGCTACACACTACAACCTACAAACTACAACCTACACACTACAACCTACTCACTACGACTTACACACTACGACCTACACACTACGACCTACACACTACGATCTACACACTACAACCTACCCACTACAACCAAGGCACTACAAGCTACACACTACGACCTACACACTACAACCTACACACTACGACCTACATACTACGACCTACATACTACGACCTACACACTACAGCCTACACACTACAACCTACACGCTACCAACTACACACTACAACCTACACACTACGACCTACACACTACGACCTACATACTACGTCCTACACACTATAACCTACACACTACGACCTACACACTACAAACTACGCACTACGACCTACACACTACAACCTACACACTACGACCTACACACTACAACCTACACACTACGACCTACACACTACGACCTACACACTACGACCTACGCACTACGACCTACACACTACGACACACACACTACAACCTACACACTACGACCTACACACTACGATCTACATACTACAACCTACACACTACAACCTACACACTACGACCTACACACTACAACCTACACACTACGACCTACACACTAAAACCTACACACTACAAAATACACACTACGACCTACACACTACAACCTACACACTACGACCTACAGACTGTGACCTACAAACTACCACCTACACACTACGACCTATACACTACGACCTACACACTACAACATACACACTACGACCTACACACTACAACCTACACACTACAACATACACACTACGACCTGCACACTACAACCTACACACTACGAACTACACACTACGATCTACACACTACGGCCTACACACTACAACCCACGCACGACGATCTACACACTACATCCTACAAACTACGACCTACACACTACGTTCTACACACTACGACCTACACACTACAACCTACACACTACGACCTACAAACTACAACCTACACACTACGACCTACACACTACAACCTACACACTACGCCCTACACACTACGAAATACACACTACAATCTACACACTACAACTAACACACTACGACCTTCACACTACAACCTACGCACTACAACCACGCACTACAATCTACACACTACGTTCTACACACTACAACCTACACACTACGACCTACACACTACAACCTACAAACTACAACCAACGCACTACGACCTACACATTACAACCTACACACTACGACCTACACACTACGACCTACACACTACGAGCTACAACCTACAACCTACACACTACAACCTACACACTACAACCTACACACTACGACCTACACACTACGACCTACCCACTACGACCTACACACTACGACCTACACACTACAACCTACACACTACGACCTACACACTACAACCTACACACTACGAAATACAAACTACAACCTATACACTACGACCTACACGATACCAACTACACACTACAACCTACACACTACAACCTACACACTACGACCTACAGACAACAACCTACGCACTACAACCAACGCACTACAAACAACGCACAACGTCTTACACATTACAACCTACACACTACGACCTACACACTACGACCTACACACTACGAGCTACACACTACAACCTACAAACTACAACCTACACACTACAACCTACACACTACGACTTACACACTACGACCTACACACTACGACATACACACTACGACCTACATACTACAACCTACGCACTACAACCAAAGCACTACAACCTACACACTACGACCTACACACTACGATCTACACACTACAACCTACCCACTACAACCAAGGCACTACAACCTACACACTACGACCTACACACTACAACCTACACACTACGACCTACATACTACGACCTACATACTACGACCTACACACTACAGCCTACACACTACAACCTACACGCTACCAACTACACACTACAACCTACACACTACGACCTACACATTACAACTTACACACTACGACCTACACACTACGACCTACACACTACGACCTACACACTACGACCTACACACTACAACCTACACACTACGACCTACACACTACAACCTACACACTACAACCTAAGCACTACGACCTACACACTACAAACTACGCACTACGACCTACACACTACAACCTACACACTACGATCTACACACTACAACCTACACACTACGACCTACACACTACGACCTACACACTACGACCTACGCACTACGACCTACACACTACGACACACACACTACAACCTACACACTACGACCTGCACACTACGATCTACATACTACAACCTACACACTACAACCTACACACTACGACCTACACACTACAACCTACACACTACGACCTGCACACTACAACCTACACACTACGAACTACACACTACGATCTACACACTACGGCCTACACACTACAACCCATGCACGATGATCTACACACTACATCCTACAAACTACGACCTACACACTACGTTCTACACACTACGACCTACACACTACAACCTACACACTACGACCTACAAACTACAACCTACACACTACGACCTACACACAACAACCTACACACTACGCCCTACACACTACGAAATACACACTACAAACTACACACTTCAACTTACACACTACGACCTACACACTACAAACTACACAGTACAACCTACAGACTACGACCTACACACTACGACCTACACACTACGACCTACACACTACAACCTACATACTACAACCTACAAGCCATAAACTACACACTACAACCTACACACTACGACCTACACACTACGACCTAGATACTACGACCTACACATTACAACCTACACACTACAAATTACAAACTACAACCTACACACTACGACCTACACACTACAACCTACACACTACGACCTACACACTACAATATACACACTACGACCTACACACTACAGCCTACACACTACAACATACACACTACGACCTACACACTACAACCTACACACTACGACCTACACACTACAACCTACACACTACGACCTACACACTACGACCTACACACTACGACCTACACACTACGACCTACACACTACAACCTACGCACTACAACCATCGCACTTCAACCTACACACTACGACCTACACACTACGACCTACACACTACAAACTACACACTACAACCTACACACTATGACCTACACACTACGACCTACACACTACGACCTACACACTACGACCTACACACTACAACCCACACACTACAACCTACTCACTACAACCAACGTACCACAACCTACACACTACGACCTACACACTACAACCAACGCACTACAACCTACACACTACGACCTACACACTTCGACATACACACTACAAACTAGACAATACAACCTACACACTACAACCTACACACTACAAAATACACACTACGACTTACACACTACAACCTACGCACTACAACCTACACACTTCAACCTACACACTACAAACTAGACACTACAACCTACACCCTACGACCTACACCCTACGACCTACACACTACGACCTACACACTAAAACCTACGCAATACAACCAACGCACTACAATCTACACACTACGACCTACACACTACAAAATACACACTACGACTTACACACTACAACTTACACACTATAACCAACGCACTACGGCCTACACACTACAACCTACACACTACGACCTATACACTACGACCTACACACTACAACCTACTCACTACGACCTACACGCTACAACCTACAAACTACAACCTACACACTGCGACCTACACACTACGACCTACACACTACGACCCCAACACTACAACCTGCACACTAGGACCTACACATTGCAACCTACGCACTACGACCTACACACTACAACCTACACTCTACAACCTACACACTACGAACTACACACTACGACCTTTACACTACGACCTACACACTACAACCTACACACTACGACCTACACAATACAACCTACACTCTACGACCTTCACACTACAACCTACACACTACGACCTACACACTACGACCTACATACTACAACCAACACGCTACACCCTACACACTACGCCCTACACACTACGACCTACATTCTATGACCTACATACTACGACTTACACACTACAACATACACACTACAACCTACTCACTACGACCTGCACACTACGACCTACACACTACGGCCTTCACACTACGAAATACACACTACGAGCTACACACTACAACCTACACACTACAACCTAGACACTACGACCTACACACTACAACCTACACACTTCAACCTACACACTACAACCTAAACACTACAACCTACACACTACGACCTACACACTACGACCTACACACTACGACCTACACACTGCGACCTACACACTACAACCTACACACTACGACCTACACACTACAACCTACGCACTACAACCAACGCACTACAACCTACACACTACGACCTACACACTACGACCTTCACACTACAACCTACGCACTACAACCTACACACTACGACCTACACACTACGACCTACCCACTACGACCTACACACTACGACCTACACACTACAACCTACACACTACGACCTACACACTACAACCTACACACTACGACCTACAAACTACAACCTATACACTACGACCTACACGATACCAACTACACACTACAACCTACACACTACAACCTACACACTACGACCTACAGACAACAACCTACGCACTACAACCAACGCACTACAAACAACGCACAACGTCTTACACATTACAACCTACACACTACGACCTACACACTACGACCTACACACTACGAGCTACACACTACAACCTACAAACTACAACCTACACACTACAACCTACTCACTACGATTTACACACTGCGACCTACACACTACGACCTACACACTACGATCTACACACTACAACCTACCCACTACAACCAAGGCACTACAAGCTACACACTACGACCTACACACTACAACCTACACACTACGACCTACATACTACGACCTACATACTACGACCTACACACTACAGCCTACACACTACAACCTACACGCTACCAACTACACACTACAACCTACACACTACGACCTACACACTACGACCTACATACTACGTCCTACACACTATAACCTACACACTACGACCTACACACTACAAACTACGCACTACGACCTACACACTACAACCTACACACTACGACCTACACACTACAACCTACACACTACGACCTACACACTACGACCTACACACTACGACCTACGCACTACGACCTACACACTACGACACACACACTACAACCTACACACTACGACCTACACACTACGATCTACATACTACAACCTACACACTACAACCTACACACTACGACCTACACACTACAACCTACACACTACGACCTACACACTAAAACCTACACACTACAAAATACACACTACGACCTACACACTACAACCTACACACTACGACCTACAAACTGTGACCTACAAACTACCACCTACACACTACGACCTATACACTACGACCTACACACTACAACATACACACTACGACCTACACACTACAACCTACACACTACAACATACACACTACGACCTGCACACTACAACCTACACACTACGAACTACACACTACGATCTACACACTACGGCCTACACACTACAACCCACGCACGACGATCTACACACTACATCCTACAAACTACGACCTACACACTACGTTCTACACACTACGACCTACACACTACAACCTACACACTACGACCTACAAACTACAACCTACACACTACGACCTACACACTACAACCTACACACTACGCCCTACAAACTACGAAATACACACTACAAACTACACACTACAACTTACACACTACGACCTACACACTACAAACTACACACTACAACCTACAGCCTACGACCTACACACTACGACCTACACACTACGACCTACACACTACAACCTACACACTACAACCTACAAGCCACAAACTACACACTACAACCTACACACTACGACCTACACACTACGACCTAGATACTACGACCTACACATTACAACCTACACACTACAAATTACACACTACAACCTACACACTACGACCTACACACTACAACCTACACACTACGACCTACACACTACAATATACACACTACGACCTACACACTACAGCCTACACACTACAACATACACACTACGACCTACACACTACAACCTACACACTACGACCTACACACTTCAACCTACACACTACGACCTACACACTACGACCTACACACTACGACCTACACACTACAACCTACGCACTACAACCATCGCACTTCAACCTACACACTACGACCTACACACTACGACCTACACACTACAAACTACACACTACA
Organism: Prosapia bicincta; assembly: GCA_036971475.1. Lineage (NCBI taxonomy): Eukaryota > Metazoa > Arthropoda > Insecta > Hemiptera > Cercopidae > Prosapia > Prosapia bicincta. The sequence goes on from JBAIZL010000003.1 coordinate 37,851,818, forward strand.
ACCTACACACTATGACCTACACACTACGACCTACACACTACGACCTACACACTACGACCTACACACTACAACCCACACACTACAACCTACTCACTACAACCAACGTACCACAACCTACACACTACGACCTACACACTACAACCAACGCACTACAACCTACACACTACGACCTACACACTTTGACATACACACTACAAACTAGACAATACAACCTACACACTACAACCTACACACTACAAAATACACACTACGACTTACACACTACAACCTACGCACAACAACCTACACACTTCAACCTACACACTACAAACTAGACACTACAACCTACACCCTACGACCTATACCCTACGACCTACACCCTACGACCTACACACTACGACCTACACACTACAACCTACGCAATACAACCAACGCACCACAATCTACACACTACGACCTACACACTACAAAATACACACTACGACTTACACACTACAACTTACACACTATAACCAACGCACTACGGCCTACACACTACAACCTACACACTACGACCTATACACTACGACCTACACACTACAACCTACACACTACGACCTACACGCTACAACCTACAAACTACAACCTACACACTGCGACCTACACACTACGACCTACACACTACGACCCCAACACTACAACCTGCACACTAGGACCTACACACTGCAACCTACGCACTACGACCTACACACTACAACCTACACACTACGACCTACACACTACGAACTACACACTACGACCTTTACACTACGACCTACACACTACAACCTACACACTACGACCTACACAATACAACCTACACTCTACGACCTTCACACTACAACCTACACACTACGACCTACACACTACGACCTACACACTACGACCCCAACACTACAACCTGCACACTAGGACCTACACACTGCAACCTACGCACTACGACCTACACACTACAACCTACACACTACAACCTACACACTACGACCTACACACTACGAACTACACACTACGACCTTTACACTACGACCTACACACTACAACCTACACACTACGACCTACACAATACAACCTACACTCTACGACCTTCACACTACAACCTACACACTACGCCCTACACACTACGACCTACATTCTATGACCTACATACTACGACTTACACACTACAACATACACACTACAACCTACTCACTACGACCTGCACACTACGACCTACACACTACGGCCTACACACTACGAAATACACACTACGAGCTACACACTACAACCTACACACTACAACCTACACACTACGAGCTACACACTACAACCTATACACTTCAACCTACACACTACAACCTAAACACTACAACCTACACACTACGACCTACACACTACGACCTACACACTACGACCTACACACTGCGACCTACACACTACAACCTACACACTACGACCTACACACTACAACCTACGCACTACAACCAACGCACTACAACCTACACACTACGACCTACACACTACGACCTACACACTACAACCTACGCACTACAACCACGCACTACAATCTACACACTACGATCTACACACTACAACCTACAAACTACAACCAACGCACTACGACCTACACATTACAACCTACACACTACGACCTACACACTACGACCTACACACAACGAGCTACAACCTACAACCTACACACTACAACCTACACACTACAACCTACACACTACGACCTACACACTACGACCTACCCACTACGACCTACACACTACGACCTACACACTACAACCTACACACTACGACCTACACACTACAACCTACACACTACGACCTACAAACTACAACCTATACACTACGACCTACACGATACCAACTACACACTACAACCTACACACTACAACCTACACACTACGACCTACAGACAACAACCTACGCACTACAACCAACGCACTACAACCAACGCACAACGTCTTACACATTACAACCTACACACTACGACCTACACACTACGACCTACACACTACGAGCTACACACTACAACCTACAAACTACAACCTACACACTACAACCTACACACTACGACTTACACACTACGACCTACACACTACGACATACACACTACGACCTACATACTACAACCTACGCACTACAACCAAAGCACTACAACCTACACACTACGACCTACACACTACGATCTACACACTACAACCTACCCACTACAACCAAGGCACTACAACCTACACACTACGACCTACACACTACAACCTACACACTACGACCTACATACTACGACCTACATACTACGACCTACACACTACAGCCTACACACTACAACCTACACGCTATAAACTACACACTACAACCTACACACTACGACCTACACACTACGACCTACATACTACGTCCTACACACTATAACCTACACACTACGACCTACACACTATATCCTACACACTACGACCTACACACTACGAATTACACACTACGACCTACACACTACGACCTACACACTACAACCTACACACTACGACCTACACACTACAACCTACACACTACAACCTACGCACTACGACCTACACACTACAAACTACGCACTACGACCTACACACTACAACCTACACACTACGACCAACACACTACAACCTACACACTACGACCTACACACTACGACCTACACACTACGACCTACGCACTACGAACTACACACTACGACACACACACTACAACCTACACACTACGACCTACACACTACGATCTACATACTACAACCTACACACTACAACCTACACACTACGACCTACACACTACAACCTACACACTACGACCTACACACTAAAACCTACACACTACAAAATACACACTACGACTTACACACTACAACCTACACACTACGACCTACAAACAGTGACCTACAAACTACCACCTACACACTACGACCTATACACTACGAAATACACACTACAACATACACACTACGACCTGCACACTGCAACCTACACACTACAACATACACACTACGACCTGCACACTACAACCTACACACTATGAACTACACACTACGATCTACACACTACGGCCTACACACTACAACCCACGCACGACGATCTACACACTACATCCTACATACTACGACCTACACACTACGACCTACACACTACGACCTACACACTACAACCTACACACTACGACCTACAAACTACAACCTACACACTACGACCTACACACTACAACCTACACACTACGCCCTACACGCTACGAAATACACACTACAAACTACACACTACAACTTACACACTACGACCTATACACTACAAACTACACACTACAACCTACAGACTACGACCTACACACTACGACCTACACACTACAACCTACACACTACAACCTACAAGCCACAAACTACACACTACAACCTACACACTACGACCTACACACTACGACCTAGATACTACGACCTACACATTACAACCTACACACTACAAATTACACACTACAACCTACACACTACGACCTACACACTACAACTTACACACTACGACCTACACACTACAATATACACACTACGACCTACACACTACAGCCTACACACTACAACATACACACTACGACCTACTCACTACAACCTACGCACCACGACCTACACACTACAACCTACGCACTACGACCTACACACTACAACCTACACACTACGACCTACAAGCTAGAACCTCCAAACTACAACCTACACACTGCGACCTACACACTACGACCTACACACTACAACCTACACACTACAACCTACACACTACAACCTAAACACTGCGACCTACACACTACGACCTACACACTACAACCTACACACTACGACCTACACACTACAACCTACACACTACGACCTACACACTACATCCTACACACTACGACCTACACACTACGACCTACACACCACGACCTACACACTACGACCTACACACTACAACCTACGCACTACAACCTTCGCACTTCAACCTACACACTACGACCTACACACTACAACCTACGCACTACAACCAACGTACCACAACCTACACACTACGACCTACACACTACGACCTACACACTACGACCTACACACTACGACCTACACACTACAACCCACACACTACAACCTACGCACTACAACCAACGTACCACAACTTACACACTTCGACCTACACACTACAACCAACGCAGTACAACCTACACACTACGACCTACACACTTCGACCTACACACTACAAACTAGACACTACAACCTACGCACTACAACCTACACACTTCAACCTACACACTACAAACTAGACACTACAACCTACACCCTACGACCTATACCCTACGACCTACACACTACGACCTACACACTACAACCTACGCAATACAACAACGCACCACAATCTACACACTACGACCTACACACTACAAACTACAACCTACACACTACGACCTACACACTACGACCTACACACTACGATCTACATACTACGACCTACACACTACAACCTACACACTACGACCTACACACTACAACCTACACACTACGACCTACACACTTCAACCTACACACTACCAACTACACACTACAACCTACACACTACTACCTACACACTACGACCAACACACTACAACCTACGCACTACAACCAACGCACTACAACCTACACACTACGACCTGCACACTACAACCTACACACTACGACCTACACACATTTCAACCTACACACTACAACAAACGCACTACGACCTACACACTACAACCTACACACTACGACCTACACTCTACGACCTACACACTACGACCTACATACTACGACCTACATAATACGACCTACACACTACAACCTACACACTACAACCTACACGCTAGAAACTACACACTACAACCTACACACTACGACCTACACACTACGACCTACACACTACGACCTACACACTACAACCTACACACTACGACCTACACACTACAACCTACACACTACGACCTACACACTACGACATACACACTACGACCTACACACTACAACCTACGCACTACAACCAACGCACTACAACCTACACACTACGACCTACACACTACGACCTACACACTACAACCTACGCATTACAACCACGCACTACAATCTACACACTACGATCTACACACTACAACCTACACACTACGACCTACACACTACAACCTACAAACTACAACCAACGCACTACGACCTACACATTACAACCTACACACTACGACCTACACACTACGACCTACACACTACGAGCTACAACCTACAACCTACACACTACAACCTACACACTACAACCTACACACTACGACCTACACACTACGACCTACCCACTACGACCTACACACTACGACCTACACACTACAACCTACACACTACGACCTACACACTACAACCTACACACTACGACCTACAAACTACAACTTATACACTACGACCTACACGCAACCAACTACACACTACAACCTACACACTACAACCTACACACTACGACCTACACACTACAACCTACGCACTACAACCAACGCACTACAACCAACGCACAACGTCTTACACATTACAACCTACACACTACGACCTACACACTACGAGCTACACACTACAACCTACAAACTACAACCTACACACTACAACCTACACACTACGACCTACACACTACGACCTACACACTACGACATACACACTACGACCTACATACTACAACCTACGCACTACAACCAAAGCACTACAACCTACACACTACGACCTACTCACTACGACCTACACACTACAGCCTACACACTACAACCTACACGCTACCAACTACACACTACACCCTACACACTACGACCTACACACTACGACGTACATACTACGTCCTACACCCTATAACCTACACACTACGACCTACACACTACATCCTACACACTACGACCTACACACTACGACCTACACACTACGACCTACAATCTACGACCTACACACTACGACCTACACACTACAACCTACACACTACAACCTACACACTACGACCTACACACTACGACCTACACACTACAATCTACGCACTACAACCTACACACTACAACCTACACACTACGACCTACACACTATGACCTACACACTACGACCTACACACTACGACCTACACACTACAACCTACACACTACGACCTACACACTACAACCTACACACTACAACCTACGCACTACGACCTACACACTACAAACTACGCACTACGACCTACACACTACAACCTACACACTACGACCTACACACTACAACCTACACACTACGACCTACACACTACGACCTACACACTACGACCTACGCACTACGACCTACACACTACGACACACAAACTACAACCTACACACTACGACCTACACACTACGATCTACACACTACAACCTACACACTACAACCTACACACTACGACCTACACACTACAACCTACACACTACGACCTACACACTAAAACCTACACACTACAAAATACACACTACGACCTACACACTACAACCTACACACTACGACCTACAAACTGTGACCTACAAACTACCACCTACACACTACGACCTATACACTACGACCTACACACTACAACATACACACTACGACCTACACACTACAACCTACACATTACAACATACACACTACGACCTGCACACTACAACCTACACACTACGATCTACACACTACGATCTACACACTACGGCCTACACACTACAACCCACGCACGACGATCTACACACTACATCCTACATACTACGACCTACACACTACGACCTACACACTACGACCTACACACTACAACCTACACACTACGACCTACAAACTACAACCTACACACTACGACCTACACACTACAACCTACACACTACGCCCTACACAGTACGAAATACACACTACAAACTACACACTACAACTTACACACTACGACCTACACACTACAAACTACACACTACAACCTACAGACTACGACCTACACACTACGAGCTACACACTACGACCTACACACTATAACCTACAAGCCAAAAACTACACATTACAACCTACACACTACGACCTACACACTACGACCTAGATACTACGACCTACACATTACAACCTACACAATACAAATTACACACTACAACCTACACACTACGACCTACACACTACAACTTACACACTACGACCTACACACTACAATATACACACTACGACCTACACACTACAGCCTACACACTACAACATACACACTACGACCTACTCACTACAACCTACGCACCACGACCTACACACTACAACCTACGCATTACGACCTACACACTACAACCTACACACTACGACCTACAAGCTACAACCTACAAACTACAACCTACACACTGCGACCTACACACTACAACCTACACACTACGACCTACACACTACGACCTACACACTACAAACTATACACTACAACCTACACACTACAACCTACACACTACGACCTACACACTACAACCTACACACTACGACCTACACACTACGACCTACACACTACGACCTACACACTACAACCTACGCACGACAACCATCGCACTTCAACCTACACACTACGACCTACACACTACCACCTACACACTACGACCTACACACTACGACCTACACAATACGACCTACACACCACGACCTACACACTACAACCTACGCACTACAACCATCGCACTTCAACCTACACACTACGACCTACACACTACGACCTACACACTACAAACTATACACTACAACCTACACACTACGACCTACACACTACGACCTACACACTACGACCTACACACTACAACCCACACACTACAACCTACGCACTACAATCAACGTACCACAACCTATACACTACGACCTACACACTACAACCAACGCACTACAACCTACACACTACGACCTACACACTTCGACTACACACTACAAACTAGACACTACAACCTACACACTACAACCTACACACTACAAAATACACACTACGACTTACACACTACAACCTACGCACTACAACCTACACACTTCAACCTACACACTACAAACTAGACACTACAACCTACACCCTACGACCTATACCCTACGACCTACACACTACGGCCTACACACTACGACCTACACACTACAACCTACGCAATACAACCAGCGCACCACAATCTACACACTACGACCTACACACTACAAAATACACACATTCCGACTTACACACTACAACTTACACACTATAACCAACGCACTACGGCCTACACACTACAACCTACACACTACGACCTATACACTACGACCTACACACTACAAACTACAAACTACAACCTACACACTACGACCTACATACTACGACCTACACACTACGATCTACATACTACGACCTACACACTACAACCTACACACTACGACCTACACACTACAACCTACACACTACGACCTACACACTACAACCTACACACTACCACCTACACACTACAACCTACACACTACTACCTACACACTACGACCAACACACTAAAACCTACGCACTACAACCAACGCACTACAACCTACACACTACGACCTACACACTACAACCTACACACTACGACCTACACACATTTCAACCTACACACTACAACAAAAGCACTACGACCTACACACTACAACCTACACACTACGACCTACACTCTACGACCTACACACTACGACCCACATACTACGACCTACATACTACGACCTACACACTATAACCTACACGCTAGAAACTACACACTACAACCTACACACTACGACCTACAGACTACGACCTACATACTACGACCTAAACACTACAACCTACACACTACGACCTACACACTAGAACCAACACACTACGACCTACACACTACAACCTACACACTACGACCTACACACTTCAACCTACACACTACGACCTACACACTACGACCTACACACTACAAACTACACACTACAACCTACACACTACGACCTACACACTACGACCTACACACTACGACCTACACACTGCGACCTACACACTACAAACTACGCACTACAACCAACGCACTACAACCTACACACTACGACCTACACACTACAACCCACACACTACAACCTACGCACTACAACCAACGCACCACAACCTACACACTACGACCTACACACTACAACCAACGCACTACAACCTACACACTACGACCTACACGCTACGTCCTATACACTACAACCTACGTACTGCAACTAACGCACTACAACCTACACACTACTACCTACACACTACGACCTACACACTACAACCCACACACTACAACCTACGCACTACAACCAACGCACCACAACCTACACACTACGACCTACACATTACAACCAACGCACTACAATCTACACACTACGACCTACACGCTACGCCCTATACACTACAACCTACGTACTGCAACTAACGCACTACAACCTACACACTACTACCTACACACTACGACCTACACACTACATCCTACACACAACAACCAACTAACGCACTACAACCTAAACACTACTACCTACACACTACGACCTACACACTACAACCCACACACTACAACCTGCGCACTACAACCAACGCACTACAACCTACACACTACGACCTACACGCTACACCCTATACACTACAATCTACACACTACGACCTACACGCTACGCCCTATACACTACAACCTACGTACTGCAACCTACGCACTACAACCTACACACTACTACCTACACACTACGACCTACACACTACATCCTACACACAACAACTTCCGCACTACAACCTACACACTACAACCTTCACTCTACTACCTACACACTACAACCTACACGCTACGACCTATACACTACAACCAACGCACTACAACCTACACACTACGATCTACACGCTACGACCTATACACTACAACCAACGCACTACAACCTTCACACTACAACCTACACACTACGACCTACACACTACGATCTACATACTACAACCTACACACTACAACCTACACACTACGACCTACACACTACAACCTACACACTACGACCAACACACTAAAACCTACACACTACAAAATACACACTACGACCTACACACTACAACCTACACACTACGACCTACAAACTGTGACCTACAAACTACCACCTACACACTACGACCTATACACTACGACCTACACACTACAACATACACACTACGACCTACACACTACAACCTACACACTACAACATACACACTACGACCTGCACACTACAACCTACACACTACGAACTACACACTACGATCTACACACTACGGCCTACACACTACAACCCACGCACGACGATCTACACACTACATCCTACAAACTACGACCTACACACTACGTTCTACACACTACGACCTACACACTACAACCTACACACTACGACCTACAAACTACAACCTACACACTACGACCTACACACTACAACCTACACACTACGCCCTACACACTACGAAATACACACTACAAACTACACACTACAACTTACACACTACGACCTACACACTACAAACTACACACTACAACCTACAGACTACGACCTACACACTACGACCTACACACTACGACCTACACACTACAACCTACACACTACAACCTACAAGCCACAAACTACACACTACAACCTACACACTACGACCTATACACTACGACCTAGATACTACGACCTACACATTACAACCTACACACTACAAATTACACACTACAACCTACACACTACGACCTACACACTACAACCTACACACTACGACCTACACACTACAATATACACACTACGACCTACACACTACAGCCTACACACTACAACATACACACTACGATCTACACACTACAACCTACACACTACGACCTACACACTACAACCTACACACTACGACCTACACACTACGACCTACACACTACGACCTACACACTACAACCTACGCACTACAACCATCGCACTTCAACCTACACACTACGACCTACACACTACGACCTACACACTACAAACTACACACTACAACCTACACACTATGACCTACACACTACGACCTACACACTACGACCTACACACTACGACCTACACACTACAACCCACACACTACAACCTACTCACTACAACCAACGTACCACAACCTACACACTACGACCTACACACTACAACCTACGCACAACAACCTACACACTTCAACCTACACACTACAAACTAGACACTACAACCTACACCCTACGACCTATACCCTACGACCTACACCCTACGACCTACACACTACGACCTACACACTACAACCTACGCAATACAACCAACGCACCACAATCTACACACTACGACCTACACACTACAAAATACACACTACGACTTACACACTACAACTTACACACTATAACCAACGCACTACGGCCTACACACTACAACCTACACACTACGACCTATACACTACGACCTACACACTACAACCTACACACTACGACCTACACGCTACAACCTACAAACTACAACCTACACACTGCGACCTACACACTACGACCTACACACTACGACCCCAACACTACAACCTGCACACTAGGACCTACACACTGCAACCTACGCACTACGACCTACACACTACAACCTACACACTACGACCAACACACTACGAACTACACACTACGACCTTTACACTACGACCTACACACTACAACCTACACACTACGACCTACACAATACAACCTACACTCTACGACCTTCACACTACAACCTACACACTACGACCTACACACTACGACCTACATACTACAACCAACACGCTACACCCTACACACTACGCCCTACACACTACGACCTACATTCTATGACCTACATACTACGACTTACACACTACAACATACACACTACAACCTACTCACTACGACCTGCACACTACGACCTACACACTACGGCCTACACACTACGAAATACACACTACGAGCTACACACTACAACCTACACACTACAACCTACACACTACGAGCTACACACTACAACCTACACACTTCAACCTACACACTACAACCTAAACACTACAACCTACACACTACGACCTACACACTACGACCTACACACTACGACCTACACACTGCGACCTACACACTACAACCTACACACTACGACCTACACACTACAACCTACGCACTACAACCAACGCACTACAACCTACACACTACGACCTACACACTACGACCTACACACTACAACCTACGCACTACAACCACGCACTACAATCTACACACTACGATCTACACACTACAACCTACACACTACGACCAACACACTACAACCTACAAACTACAACCAACGCACTACGACCTACACATTACAACCTACACACTACGACCTACACACTACGACCTACACACTACGAGCTACAACCTACAACCTACACACTACAACCTACACACTACAACCTACACACTACGACCTACACACTACGACCTACCCACTACGACCTACACACTACGACCTACACACTACAACCTACACACTACAACCTACACACTACGACCTACAGACAACAACCTACGCACTACAACCAACGCACTACAACCAACGCACAACGTCTTACACATTACAACCTACACACTACGACCTACACACTACGACCTACACACTACGAGCTACACACTACAACCTACAAACTACAACCTACACACTACAACCTACACACTACGACTTACACACTACGACCTACACACTACGACATACACACTACGACCTACATACTACAACCTACGCACTACAACCAAAGCACTACAACCTACACACTACGACCTACACACTACGATCTACACACTACAACCTACCCACTACAACCAAGGCACTACAACCTACACACTACGACCTACACACTACAACCTACACACTACGACCTACATACTACGACCTACATACTACGACCTACACACTACAGCCTACACACTACAACCTACACGCTACCAACTACACACTACAGCCTACACACTACGACCTACACACTACGACCTACATACTACGTCCTACACACTATAACCTACACACTACGACCTACACACTACATCCTACACACTACGTCCTACACACTACGACCTACACACTACGACCTACAAACTACGACCTACACACTACGACCTACACACTACAACCTACACACTACAACCTACACACTACGACCTACACACTACGACCTACACACTACAACCTACGCTCTACAACCTACACACATCAACCTACACACTACGACCTACACACTACGAATTACACACTACGACCTACACACTACGACCTACGCACTACGACCTACACACTACGACACACACACTACAACCTACACACTACGACCTAAACACTACGATCTACATACTACAACCTACACACTACAACCTACACACTACGACCTACACACTACAACCTACACACTACGACCTACACACTAAAACCTACACACTACAAAATACACACTACGTCTTACACACTACAACCTACACACTACGACCTACACACTACGACCTACACACTACGACCTACGCACTACGACCTACACACTACGACACACAAACTACAACCTACACACTACGACCTACACACTACGATCTACACACTACGACCTACACACTACGACCTACACACTACGAGCTACACACTACAACCTACAAACTACAACCTACACACTACAACCTACACACTACGACTTACACACTACGACCTACACACTACGACATACACACTACGACCTACATACTACAACCTACGCACTACAACCAAAGCACTACAACCTACACACTACGACCTACACACTACGATCTACACACTACAACCTACCCACTACAACCAAGGCACTACAACCTACACACTACGACCTACACACTACAACCTACACACTACGACCTACATACTACGACCTACATACTACGACCTACACACTACAGCCTACACACTACAACCTACACGCTACCAACTACACACTACAGCCTACACACTACGACCTACACACTACGACCTACATACTACGTCCTACACACTATAACCTACACACTACGACCTACACACTACATCCTACACACTACGTCCTACACACTACGACCTACACACTACGACCTACAAACTACGACCTACACACTACGACCTACACACTACAACCTACACACTACAACCTACACACTACGACCTACACACTACGACCTACACACTACAACCTACGCTCTACAACCTACACACATCAACCTACACACTACGACCTACACACTACGAATTACACACTACGACCTACACACTACGACCTACGCACTACGACCTACACACTACGACACACACACTACAACCTACACACTACGACCTAAACACTACGATCTACATACTACAACCTACACACTACAACCTACACACTACGACCTACACACTACAACCTACACACTACGACCTACACACTAAAACCTACACACTACAAAATACACACTACGTCTTACACACTACAACCTACACACTACGACCTACACACTACGACCTACACACTACGACCTACGCACTACGACCTACACACTACGACACACAAACTACAACCTACACACTACGACCTACACACTACGATCTACACACTACAACCTACACACTACAACCTACACACTACGACCTACACACTACAACCTACACACTACGACCTACACACTAAAACCTACACACTACAAAATACTCACTACGACCTACTCACTACAACCTACACACTACGACCTACAAACTGTGACCTACAAACTACCACCTACACACTACGACCTATACACTACGACCTACACACTACAACATACACACTGCAACCTACGCACTACGACCTACACACTACAACCTACACACTACGACCTACACACTACGAACTACACACTACGACCTTTACACTACGACCTACACACTACAACCTACACACTACGACCTACACAATACAACCTACACTCTACGACCTTCACACTACAACCTACTCACTACGACCTACACACTACGACCTACATACTACAACCAACACGCTACACCCTACACACTACGCCCTACACACTACGACCTACATTCTATGACCTACATACTACGACTTACACACTACAACATACACACTACAACCTACTCACTACGACCTGCACACTACGACCTACACACTACGGCCTACACACTACGAAATACACACTACGAGCTACACACTACAACCTACACACTACAACCTACACACTACGAGCTACACACTACAACCTACACACTTCAACCTACACACTACAACCTAAAGACTACAACCTACACACTACGACCTACACACTACGACCTACACACTACGACCTACACACTGCGACCTACACACTACAACCTACACACTACGACCTACACACTACAACCTACGCACTACAACCAACGCACTACAACCTACACACTACGACCTACACACTACGACCTACACACTACAACCTACGCACTACAAACACGCACTACAATCTACACATTACAACCTACACACTACGACCTACACACTACGACCTACACACTACGAGCTACAACCTAAAACCTACACACTACAACCTACACACTACAACCTACACACTACGACCTACACACTACGACCTACCCACTACGACCTACACACTACGACCTACACACTACAACCTACACACTACGACCTACACACTACAACCTACACACTACGACCTACAAACTACAACCTATACACTACGACCTACACGATACCAACTACACACTACAACCTACACACTACAACCTACACACTACGACCTACAGACAACAACCTACGCACTACAACCAACGCACTACAACCAACGCACAACGTCTTACACATTACAACCTACACACTACGACCTACACACTACGACCTACACACTACGAGCTACACACTACAACCTACAAACTACAACCTACACACTACAACCTACACACTACGACTTACACACTACGACCTACACACTACGACATACACACTACAACCTACATACTACAACCTACGCACTACAACCAAAGCACTACAACCTACACACTACGACCTACACACTACGATCTACACACTACAACCTACCCACTACAACCAAGGCACTACAACCTACACACTACGACCTACACACTACAACCTACACACTACGACCTACATACTACGACCTACATACTACGACCTACACACTACAGCCTACACACTACAACCTACACGCTACCAACTACACACTACAACCTACACACTACGACCTACACACTACGACCTACACACTACGACCTACATACTACGTCCTACACACTATAACCTACACACTACGACCTACACACTACATCCTACACACTACGACCTACACACTACGACCTACACACTACGACCTACAAACTACGACCTACACACTACGACCTACACACTACAACCTACACACTACAACCTACACACTACGACCTACCCACTACGACCTACACACTACAACCTACGCACTACAACCTACACACTACAACCTACACACTACGACCTACACACTACGAATTACACACTACGACCTACACACTACGTCCTACACACTACAACCTACACACTACGACCTACACACTACAACCTACGCACTACGACCTACACACTACAACCTACACACTACGACCTACAAGCTAGAACCTCCAAACTACAACCTACACACTGCGACCTACACACTACAGCCTACACACTACAACATACACACTACGACCTACTCACTACAACCTACGCACCCCGACCTACACACTACAACCTACGCACTACGACCTACACACTACAACCTACACACTACGACCTACAAGCTAGAACCTCCAAACTACAACCTACACACTGCGACCTACACACTACGACCTACACACTACAACCTACACACTACAACCTACACACTACAACCTAAACACTGCGACCTACACACTACGACCTACACACTACAACCTACACACTACGACCTACACACTACAACCTACACACTACGACCTACACACTACATCCTACACACTACGACCTACACACTACGACCTACACACCACGACCTACACACTACGACCTACACACTACAACCTACGCACTACAACCATCGCACTTCAACCTACACACTACGACCTACACACTACAACCTACGCACTACAACCAACGTACCACAACCTACACACTACGACCTACACACTACGACCTACACACTACGACCTACACACTACGACCTACACACTACAACCCACACACTACAACCTACGCACTACAACCAACGTACCACAACTTACACACTTCGACCTACACACTACAACCAACGCAGTACAACCTACACACTACGACCTACACACTTCGACCTACACACTACAAACTAGACACTACAACCTACGCACTACAACCTACACACTTCAACCTACACACTACAAACTAGACACTACAACCTACACCCTACGACCTATACCCTACGACCTACACACTACGACCTACACACTACAACCTACGCAATACAACAACGCACCACAATCTACACACTACGACCTACACACTACAAACTACAACCTACACACTACGACCTACACACTACGACCTACACACTACGATCTACATACTACGACCTACACACTACAACCTACACACTACGACCTACACACTACAACCTACACACTACGACCTACACACTTCAACCTACACACTACCAACTACACACTACAACCTACACACTACTACCTACACACTACGACCAACACACTACAACCTACGCACTACAACCAACGCACTACAACCTACACACTACGACCTGCACACTACAACCTACACACTACGACCTACACACATTTCAACCTACACACTACAACAAACGCACTACGACCTACACACTACAACCTACACACTACGACCTACACTCTACGACCTACACACTACGACCTACATACTACGACCTACATAATACGACCTACACACTACAACCTACACACTACAACCTACACGCTAGAAACTACACACTACAACCTACACACTACGACCTACACACTACGACCTACACACTACGACCTACACACTACAACCTACACACTACGACCTACACACTACAACCTACACACTACGACCTACACACTACGACATACACACTACGACCTACACACTACAACCTACGCACTACAACCAACGCACTACAACCTACACACTACGACCTACACACTACGACCTACACACTACAACCTACGCACTACAACCACGCACTACAATCTACACACTACGATCTACACACTACAACCTACACACTACGACCTACACACTACAACCTACAAACTACAACCAACGCACTACGACCTACACATTACAACCTACACACTACGACCTACACACTACGACCTACACACTACGAGCTACAACCTACAACCTACACACTACAACCTACACACTACAACCTACACACTACGACCTACACACTACGACCTACCCACTACGACCTACACACTACGACCTACACACTACAACCTACACACTACGACCTACACACTACAACCTACACACTACGACCTACAAACTACAACTTATACACTACGACCTACACGCTACCAACTACACACTACAACCTACACACTACAACCTACACACTACGACCTACACACTACAACCTACGCACTACAACCAACGCACTACAACCAACGCACAACGTCTTACACATTACAACCTACACACTACGACCTACACACTACGAGCTACACACTACAACCTACAAACTACAACCTACACACTACAACCTACTCACTACGACCTACACACTACGACCTACACACTACGACATACACACTACGACCTACATACTACAACCTACGCACTACAACCAAAGCACTACAACCTACACACTACGACCTACTCACTACGACCTACACACTACAGCCTACACACTACAACCTACACGCTACCAACTACACACTACACCCTACACACTACGACCTACACACTACGACGTACATACTACGTCCTACACCCTATAACCTACACACTACGACCTACACACTACATCCTACACACTACGACCTACACACTACGACCTACACACTACGACCTACAATCTACGACCTACACACTACGACCTACACACTACAACCTACACACTACAACCTACACACTACGACCTACACACTACGACCTACACACTACAATCTACGCACTACAACCTACACACTACAACCTACACACTACGACCTACACACTATGACCTACACACTACGACCTACACACTACGACCTACACACTACAACCTACACACTACGACCTACACACTACAACCTACACACTACAACCTACGCACTACGACCTACACACTACAAACTACGCACTACGACCTACACACTACAACCTACACACTACGACCTACACACTACAACCTACACACTACGACCTACACACTACGACCTACACACTACGACCTACGCACTACGACCTACACACTACGACACACAAACTACAACCTACACACTACGACCTACACACTACGATCTACACACTACAACCTACACACTACAACCTACACACTACGACCTACACACTACAACCTACACACTACGACCTACACACTAAAACCTACACACTACAAAATACACACTACGACCTACACACTACAACCTACACACTACGACCTACAAACTGTGACCTACAAACTACCACCTACACACTACGACCTATACACTACGACCTACACACTACAACATACACACTACGACCTACACACTACAACCTACACATTACAACATACACACTACGACCTGCACACTACAACCTACACACTACGATCTACACACTACGATCTACACACTACGGCCTACACACTACAACCCACGCACGACGATCTACACACTACATCCTACATACTACGACCTACACACTACGACCTACACACTACGACCTACACACTACAACCTACACACTACGACCTACAAACTACAACCTACACACTACGACCTACACACTACAACCTACACACTACGCCCTACACAGTACGAAATACACACTACAAACTACACACTACAACTTACACACTACGACCTACACACTACAAACTACACACTACAACCTACAGACTACGACCTACACACTACGAGCTACACACTACGACCTACACACTATAACCTACAAGCCAAAAACTACACATTACAACCTACACACTACGACCTACACACTACGACCTAGATACTACGACCTACACATTACAACCTACACACTACAAATTACACACTACAACCTACACACTACGACCTACACACTACAACTTACACACTACGACCTACACACTACAATATACACACTACGACCTACACACTACAGCCTACACACTACAACATACACACTACGACCTACTCACTACAACCTACGCACCACGACCTACACACTACAACCTACGCATTACGACCTACACACTACAACCTACACACTACGACCTACAAGCTACAACCTACAAACTACAACCTACACACTGCGACCTACACACTACAACCTACACACTACGACCTACACACTACGACCTACACACTACAAACTATACACTACAACCTACACACTACAACCTACACACTACGACCTACACACTACAACCTACACACTACGACCTACACACTACGACCTACACACTACGACCTACACACTACAACCTACGCACTACAACCATCGCACTTCAACCTACACACTACGACCTACACACTACAACCTACACACTACGACCTACACACTACGACCTACACAATACGACCTACACACTACGACCTACACACTACAACCTACGCACTACAACCATCGCACTTCAACCTACACACTACGACCTACACACTACGACCTACACACTACAAACTATACACTACAACCTACACACTACGACCTACACACTACGACCTACACACTACGACCTACACACTACAACCCACACACTACAACCTACGCACTACAATCAACGTACCACAACCTATACACTACGACCTACACTCTACAACCAACGCACTACAACCTACACACTACGACCTACACACTTCGACCTACACACTACAAACTAGACACTACAACCTACACACTACAACCTACACACTACAAAATACACACTACGACTTACACACTACAACCTACGCACTACAACCTACACACTTCAACCTACACACTACAAACTAGACACTACAACCTACACCCTACGACCTATACCCTACGACCTACACACTACGGCCTACACACTACGACCTACACACTACAACCTACGCAATACAACCAGCGCACCACAATCTACACACTACGACCTACACACTACAAAATACACACATTCCGACTTACACACTACAACTTACACACTATAACCAACGCACTACGGCCTACACACTACAACCTACACACTACGACCTATACACTACGACCTACACACTACAAACTACAAACTACAACCTACACACTACGACCTACATACTACGACCTACACACTACGATCTACATACTACGACCTACACACTACAACCTACACACTACGACCTACACACTACAACCTACACACTACGACCTACACACTACAACCTACACACTACCACCTACACACTACAACCTACACACTACTACCTACACACTACGACCAACACACTAAAACCTACGCACTACAACCAACGCACTACAACCTACACACTACGACCTACACACTACAACCTACACACTACGACCTACACACACTTCAACCTACACACTACAACAAAAGCACTACGACCTACACACTACAACCTACACACTACGACCTACACTCTACGACCTACACACTACGACCCACATACTACGACCTACATACTACGACCTACACACTATAACCTACACGCTAGAAACTACACACTACAACCTACACACTACGACCTACAGACTACGACCTACATACTACGACCTAAACACTACAACCTACACACTACGACCTACACACTAGAACCAACACACTACGACCTACACACTACAACCTACACACTACGACCTACACACTTCAACCTACACACTACGACCTACACACTACGACCTACACACTACAAACTACACACTACAACCTACACACTACGACCTACACACTACGACCTACACACTACGACCTACACACTGCGACCTACACACTACAAACTACGCACTACAACCAACGCACTACAACCTACACACTACGACCTACACACTACAACCCACACACTACAACCTACGCACTACAACCAACGCACCACAACCTACACACTACGACCTACACACTACAACCAACGCACTACAACCTACACACTACGACCTACACGCTACGTCCTATACACTACAACCTACGTACTGCAACTAACGCACTACAACCTACACACTACTACCTACACTCTACGACCTACACACTACAACCCACACACTACAACCTACGCACTACAACCAACGCACCACAACCTACACACTACGACCTACACATTACAACCAACGCACTACAATCTACACACTACGACCTACACGCTACGCCCTATACACTACAACCTACGTACTGCAACTAACGCACTACAACCTACACACTACTACCTACACACTACGACCTACACACTACATCCTACACACAACAACCAACTAACGCACTACAACCTAAACACTACTACCTACACACTACGACCTACACACTACAACCCACACACTACAACCTGCGCACTACAACCAACGCACTACAACCTACACACTACGACCTACACGCTACACCCTATACACTACAATCTACACACTACGACCTACACGCTACGCCCTATACACTACAACCTACGTACTGCAACCTACGCACTACAACCTACACACTACTACCTACACACTACGACCTACACACTACATCCTACACACAACAACTTCCGCACTACAACCTACACACTACAACCTTCACTCTACTACCTACACACTACAACCTACACGCTACGACCTATACACTACAACCAACGCACTACAACCTACACACTACGATCTACACGCTACGACCTATACACTACAACCAACGCACTACAACCTTCACACTACAACCTACACACTACGACCTACACACTACGATCTACATACTACAACCTACACACTACAACCTACACACTACGACCTACACACTACAACCTACACACTACGACCTACACACTAAAACCTACACACTACAAAATACACACTACGACCTACACACTACAACCTACACACTTCGACCTACAAACTGTGACCTACAAACTACCACCTACACACTACGACCTATACACTACGACCTACACACTACAACATACACACTACGACCTACACACTACAACCTACACACTACAACATACACACTACGACCTGCACACTACAACCTACACACTACGAACTACACACTACGATCTACACACTACGGCCTACACACTACAACCCACGCACGACGATCTACACACTACATCCTACAAACTACGACCTACACACTACGTTCTACACACTACGACCTACACACTACAACCTACACACTACGACCTACAAACTACAACCTACACACTACGACCTACACACTACAACCTACACACTACGCCCTACACACTACGAAATACACACTACAAACTACACACTACAACTTACACACTACGACCTACACACTACAAACTACACACTACAACCTACAGACTACGACCTACACACTACGACCTACACACTACGACCTACACACTACAACCTACACACTACAACCTACAAGCCACAAACTACACACTACAACCTACACACTACGACCTATACACTACGACCTAGATACTACGACCTACACATTACAACCTACACACTACAAATTACACACTACAACCTACACACTACGACCTACACACTACAACCTACTTACTACGACCTACACACTACAATATACACACTACGACCTACACACTACAGCCTACACACTACAACATACACACTACGTTCTACACACTACAACCTACACACTACGACCTACACACTACAACCTACACACTACGACCTACACACTACGACCTACACACTACGACCTACACACTACAACCTACGCACTACAACCATCGCACTTCAACCTACACACTACGACCTACACACTACGACCTACCCACTACAAACTACACACTACAACCTACACACTATGACCTACACACTACGACATTCACACTACGACCTACACACTACGACCTACACACTACAACCCACACACTACAACCTACTCACTACAACCAACGTACCACAACCTACACACTACGACCTACACACTACAACCTACGCACAACAACCTACACACTTCAACCTACACACTACAAACTAGACACTACAACCTACACCCTACGACCTATACCCTACGACCTACACCCTACGACCTACACACTACGACCTACACACTACAACCTACGCAATACAACCAACGCACCACAATCTACACACTACGACCTACACACTACAAAATACACACTACGACTTACACACTACAACTTACACACTATAACCAACGCACTACGGCCTACACACTACAACCTACACACTACGACCTATACACTACGACCTACACACTACAACCTACACACTACGACCTACACGCTACAACCTACAAACTACAACCTACACACTGCGACCTACACACTACGACCTACACACTACGACCCCAACACTACAACCTGCACACTAGGACCTACACACTGCAACCTACGCACTACGACCTACACACTACAACCTACACACTACGACCTACACACTACGAACTACACACTACGACCTTTACACTACGACCTACACACTACAACCTACACACTACGACCTACACAATACAACCTACACTCTACGACCTTCACACTACAACCTACACACTACGACCTACACACTACGACCTACATACTACAACCAACACGCTACACCCTACACACTACGCCCTACACACTACGACCTACATTCTATGACCTACATACTACGACTTACACACTACAACATACACACTACAACCTACTCACTACGACCTGCACACTACGACCTACACACTACGGCCTACACACTACGAAATACACACTACGAGCTACACACTACAACCTACACACTACAACCTACACACTACGAGCTACACACTACAACCTACACACTTCAACCTACACACTACAACCTAAACACTACAACCTACACACTACGACCTACACACTACGACCTACACACTACGACCTACACACTGCGACCTACACACTACAACCTACACACTACGACCTACACACTACAACCTACGCACTACAACCAACGCACTACAACCTACACATTACAACCTACACACTACGACCTACACACTACGACCTACACACTACGAGCTACAACCTACAACCTACACACTACAACCTACACACTACGACCTACACACTACAACCTACACACTACAACCTACACACTACGACCTACAGACAACAACCTACGCACTACAACCAACGCACTACAACCAACGCACAACGTCTTACACATTACAACCTACACACTACGACCTACACACTACGAGCTACACACTACAACCTACAAACTACAACCTACACACTACAACCTACACACTACGACTTACACACTACGACCTACACACTACGACATACACACTACGACCTACATACTACAACCTACGCACTACAACCAAAGCACTACAACCTACACACTACGACCTACACACTACGATCTACACACTACAACCTACCCACTACAACCAAGGCACTACAACCTACACACTACGACCTACACACTACAACCTACACACTACGACCTACATACTACGACCTACATACTACGACCTACACACTACAGCCTACACACTACAACCTACACGCTACCAACTACACACTACAGCCTACACACTACGACCTACACACTACGACCTACATACTACGTCCTACACACTATAACCTACACACTACGACCTACACACTACATCCTACACACTACGTCCTACACACTACGACCTACACACTACGACCTACAAACTACGACCTACACACTACGACCTACACACTACAACCTACGCTCTACAACCTACACACATCAACCTACACACTACGACCTACACACTACGAATTACACACTACGACCTACACACTACGACCTACGCACTACGACCTACACATTACGACACACACACTACAACCTACACACTACGACCTACACACTACGATCTACATACTACAACCTACACACTACAACCTACACACTACGACCTACACACTACAACCTACACACTACGACCTACACACTAAAACCTACACACTACAAAATACACACTACGTCTTACACACTACAACCTACACACTACGACCTACACACTACGACCTACACACTACGACCTACGCACTACGACCTACACACTACGACACACAAACTACAACCTACACACTACGACCTACACACTACGATCTACACACTACAACCTACACACTACAACCTACACACTACGACCTACACACTACAACCTACACACTACGACCTACACACTAAAACCTACACACTACAAAATACTCACTACGACCTACTCACTACAACCTACACACTACGACCTACAAACTGTGACCTACAAACTACCACCTACACACTACGACCTATACACTACGACCTACACACTACAACATACACACTGCAACCTACGCACTACGACCTACACACTACAACCTACACACTACGACCTACACACTACGAACTACACACTACGACCTTTACACTACGACCTACACACTACAACCTACACACTACGACCTACACAATACAACCTACACTCTACGACCTTCACACTACAACCTACTCACTACGACCTACACACTACGACCTACATACTACAACCAACACGCTACACCCTACACACTACGCCCTACACACTACGACCTACATTCTATGACCTACATACTACGACTTACACACTACAACATACACACTACAACCTACTCACTACGACCTGCACACTACGACCTACACACTACGGCCTACACACTACGAAATACACACTACGAGCTACACACTACAACCTACACACTACAACCTACACACTACGAGCTACACACTACAACCTACACACTTCAACCTACACCCTACAACCTAAAGACTACAACCTACACACTACGACCTACACACTACGACCTACACACTACGACCTACACACTGCGACCTACACACTACAACCTACACACTACGACCTACACACTACAACCTACGCACTACAACCAACGCACTACAACCTACACACTACGACCTACACACTACGACCTACACACTACAACCTACGCACTACAACCACGCACTACAATCTACACATTACAACCTACACACTACGACCTACACACTACGACCTACACACTACGAGCTACAACCTACAACCTACACACTACAACCTACACACTACAACCTACACACTACGACCTACACACTACGACCTACCCACTACGACCTACACACTACGACCTACACACTACAACCTACACACTACGACCTACACACTACAACCTACACACTACGACCTACAAACTACAACCTATACACTACGACCTACACGATACCAACTACACACTACAACCTACACACTACAACCTACACACTACGACCTTCAGACAACAACCTACGCACTACAACCAACGCACTACAACCAACGCACAACGTCTTACACATTACAACCTACACACTACGACCTACACACTACGACCTACACACTACGAGCTACACACTACAACCTACAAACTACAACCTACACACTACAACCTACACACTACGACTTACACACTACGACCTACACACTACGACATACACACTACGACCTACATACTACAACCTACGCACTACAACCAAAGCACTACAACCTACACACTACGACCTACACACTACGATCTACACACTACAACCTACCCACTACAACCAAGGCACTACAACCTACACACTACGACCTACACACTACAACCTACACACTACGACCTACATACTACGACCTACATACTACGACCTACACACTACAGCCTACACACTACAACCTACACGCTACCAACTACACACTACAACCTACACACTACGACCTACACACTACGACCTACACACTACGACCTACATACTACGTCCTACACACTATAACCTACACACTACGACCTACACACTACATCCTACACACTACGACCTACACACTACGACCTACACACTACGACCTACAAACTACGACCTACACACTACGACCTACACACTACAACCTACACACTACAACCTACACACTACGACCTACACACTACGACCTACACACTACAACCTACGCACTACAACCTACACACTACAACCTACACACTACGACCTACACACTACGAATTACACACTACGACCTACACACTACGTCCTACACACTACAACCTACACACTACGACCTACACACTACAACCTACACACTACAACCTACGCACTACGACCTACACACTACAAACTACGCACTACGACCTACACACTACAACCTACACACTACGACCAACACACTACAACCTACACACTACGACCTACACACTACGACCTACACACTACGACCTACGCACTACGAACTACACACTACGACACACACACTACAACCTACACACTACGACCTACACACTACGATCTACATACTACAACCTACACACTACAACCTACACACTACGACCTACACACTACAACCTACACACTACGACCTACACACTAAAACCTACACACTACAAAATACACACTACGACCTACAAACTGTGACCTACAAACTACCACCTACACACTACGACCTATACACTACGACCTACACACTACAACATACACACTGCAACCTACGCACTACGACCTACACACTACAACCTACACACTACGACCTACACACTACGAACTACACACTACGACCTTTACACTACGACCTACACACTACAACCTACACACTACGACCTACACAATACAACCTACACTCTACGACCTTCACACTACAACCTACTCACTACGACCTACACACTACGACCTACATACTACAACCAACACGCTACACCCTACACACTACGCCCTACACACTACGACCTACATTCTATGACCTACATACTACGACTTACACACTACAACATACACACTACAACCTACTCACTACGACCTGCACACTACGACCTACACACTACGGCCTACACACTACGAAATACACACTACGAGCTACACACTACAACCTACACACTACAACCTACACACTACGAGCTACACACTACAACCTACACACTTCAACCTACACACTACAACCTAAAGACTACAACCTACACACTACGACCTACACACTACGACCTACACACTACGACCTACACACTGCGACCTACACACTACAACCTACACACTACGACCTACACACTACAACCTACGCACTACAACCAACGCACTACAACCTACACACTACGACCTACACACTACGACCTACACACTACAACCTACGCACTACAACCACGCACTACAATCTACACACTACGATCTACACACTACAACCTACACACTACGACCTACACACTACAACCTACAAACTACAACCAACGCACTACGACCTACACATTACAACCTACACACTACGACCTACACACTACGACCTACACACTACGAGCTACAACCTACAACCTACCCACTACAACCTACACACTACAACCTACACACTACGACCTACACACTACGACCTACCCACTACGACCTACACACTACGACCTACACACTACAACCTACACACTACGACCTACACACTACAACCTACACACTACGACCTACAAACTACAACCTATACACTACGACCTACACGATACCAACTACACACTACAACCTACACACTACAACCTACACACTACGACCTACAGACAACAACCTACGCACTACAACCAACGCACTACAACCAACGCACAACGTCTTACACATTACAACCTACACACTACGACCTACACACTACGACCTACACACTACGAGCTACACACTACAACCTACAAACTACAACCTACACACTACAACCTACACACTACGACTTACACACTACGACCTACACACTACGACATACACACTACGACCTACATACTACAACCTACGCACTACAACCAAAGCACTACAACCTACACACTACGACCTACACACTACGATCTACACACTACAACCTACCCACTACAACCAAGGCACTACAACCTACACACTACGACCTACACACTACAACCTACACACTACGACCTACATACTACGACCTACATACTACGACCTACACACTACAGCCTACACACTACAACCTACACGTTACCAACTACACACTACAACCTACACACTACGACCTACACACTACGACCTACATACTACGTCCTACACACTATAACCTACACACTACGACCTACACACTACATCCTACACACTACGACCTACACACTACGACCTACACACTACGACCTACAAACTACGACCTACACACTACGACCTACACACAACAACCTACACACTACAACCTACACACTACGACCTACACACTACGACCTACACACTACAACCTACGCACTACAACCTACACACTACAACCTACACACTACGACCTACACACTACGAATTACACACTACGACCTACACACTACGTCCTACACACTACAACCTACACACTACGACCTACACACTACAACCTACACACTACAACCTACGCACTACGAAATACACACTACAAACTACGCACTACGACCTACACACTACAACCTACACACTACGACCAACACACTACAACCTACACACTACGACCTACAGACTACGACCTACACACTACGACCTACGCACTACGAACTACACACTACGACACACACACTACAACCTACACACTACGACCTACACACTACGATCTACATACTACAACCTACACACTACAACCTACACACTACGACCTACACACTACAACCTACACACTACGACCTACACACTAAAACCTACACACTACAAAATACACACTACGACTTACACACTACAACCTACACACTACGACCTACAAACAGTGACCTACAAACTACCACCTACACACTACGACCTATACACTACGAAATACACACTACAACATACACACTACGACCTGCACACTGCAACCTACACACTACAACATACACACTACGACCTGCACACTACAACCTACACACTACGAACTACACACTACGATCTACACACTACGGCCTACACACTACAACCCACGCACGACGATCTACACACTACATCCTACATACTACGACCTACACACTACGACCTACACACTACGACCTACACACTACAACCTACACACTACGACCTACAAACTACAACCTACACACTACGACCTACACACTACAACCTACACACTACGCCCTACACGCTACGAAATACACACTACAAACTACACACTACAACTTACACACTACGACCTATACACTACAAACTACACACTACAACCTACAGACTACGACCTACACACTACGACCTACACACTACAACCTATACACTACGACCTAGATACTACGACCTAGATACTACGACCTACACATTACAACTTACACACTACAAATTACACACTACAACCTACACACTACGACCTACACACTACAACTTACACACTACGACCTACACACTACAATATACACACTACGACCTACACACTACAGCCTACACACTACAACATACACACTACGACCTACTCACTACAACCTACGCACCACGACCTACACACTACAACCTACGCACTACGACCTACACACTACAACCTACACACTACGACCTACAAGCTAGAACCCACAAACTACAACCTACACACTGCGACCTACACACTACGACCTACACACTACAACCTACACACTACAACCTACACACTACAACCTAAACACTGCGACCTACACACTACGACCTACACACTACAACCTACACACTACGACCTACACACTACAACCTACACACTACGACCTACACACTACATCCTACACACTACGACCTACACACTACGACCTACACACCACGACTTACACACTACGACCTACACACTACAACCTACGCACTACAACCATCGCACCTCAACCTACACACTACGACCTACACACTACAACCTACGCACTACAACCAACGTACCACAACCTACACACTACGACCTACACACTACGACCTACACACTACGACCTACACACTACGACCTACACACTACAACCCACACACTACAACCTACGCACTACAACCAACGTACCACAACTTACACACTTCGACCTACACACTACATCCAACGCAGTACAACCTACACACTACGACCTACACACTTCGACCTACACACTACAAACTAGACACTACAACCTACGCACTACAACCTACACACTTCAACCTACACACTACAAACTAGACACTACAACCTACACCCTACGACCTATACCCTACGACCTACACACTACGACCTACACACTACAACCTACGCAATACAACCATCGCACCACAATCTACACACTACGACCTACACACTACAAACTACAAACTACAACCTACACACTACGACCTACACACTACGACCTACACACTACGATCTACATACTACGACCTACATACTACAACCTACACACTACGACCTACACACTACAACCTACACACTACGACCTACACTTTTCAACCTACACACTACCAACTACACACTACAACCTACACACTACTACCTACACACTACGGCCAACACACT
The DNA here is from genome assembly GCA_036971475.1 of Prosapia bicincta. Classification (NCBI taxonomy): domain Eukaryota; kingdom Metazoa; phylum Arthropoda; class Insecta; order Hemiptera; family Cercopidae; genus Prosapia; species Prosapia bicincta. The sequence continues at coordinate 37,884,347 of JBAIZL010000003.1, forward strand.
ACAACCTACGCACTACAACCAACGCACTACAACCTACACACTACGACCTGCACACTACAACCTACACACTACGACCTACACACATTTCAACCTACACACTACAACAAACGCACTACGACCTACACACTACAACCTACACACTACGACCTACACTCTACGACCTACACACTACGACCTACATACTACGACCTACATAATACGACCTACACACTACAACCTACACACTACAACCTACACGCTAGAAACTACACACTACAACCTACACACTACGACCTACACACTACGACCTACACACTACGACCTACACACTACAACCTACACACTACGACCTACACACTACAACCTACACACTACGACCTACACACTACGACATACACACTACGACCTACACACTACAACCTACGCACTACAACCAACGCACTACAACCTACATACTACGACCTACACACTACGACCTACACACTACAACCTACGCACTACAACCACGCACTACAATCTACACACTACGATCTACACACTACAACCTACACACTACGACCTACACACTACAACCTACAAACTACAACCAACGCACTACGACCTACACATTACAACCTACACACTACGACCTACACACTACGACCTACACACTACGAGCTACAACCTACAACCTACACACTACAACCTACACACTACAACCTACACACTACGACCTACACACTACGACCTACCCACTACGACCTACACACTACGACCTACACACTACAACCTACACACTACGACCTACACACTACAACCTACACACTACGACCTACAAACTACAACTTATACACTACGACCTACACGCTACCAACTACACACTACAACCTACACACTACAACCTACACACTACGACCTACACACTACAACCTACGCACTACAACCAACGCACTACAACCAACGCACAACGTCTTACACATTACAACCTACACACTACGACCTACACACTACGAGCTACACACTACAACCTACAAACTACAACCTACACACTACAACCTACACACTACGACCTACACACTACGACCTACACACTACGACATACACACTACGACCTACATACTACAACCTACGCACTACAACCAAAGCACTACAACCTACACACTACGACCTACTCACTACGACCTACACACTACAGCCTACACACTACAACCTACACGCTACCAACTACACACTACACCCTACACACTACGACCTACACACTACGACGTACATACTACGTCCTACACCCTATAACCTACACACTACGACCTACACACTACATCCTACACACTACGTCCTACACACTACGACCTACACACTACGACCTACAATCTACGACCTACACACTACGACCTACACACTACAACCTACACACTACAACCTACACACTACGACCTACACACTACGAACTACACACTACAATCTACGCACTACAACCTACACACTACAACCTACACACTACGACCTACACACTATGACCTACACACTACGACCTACACACTACGACCTACACACTACAACCTACACACTACGACCTACACACTACAACCTACACACTACAACCTACGCACTACGACCTACACACTACAAACTACGCACTACGACCTACACACTACAACCTACACACTACGACCTACACACTACAACCTACACACGACGACCTACACACTACGACCTACACACTACGACCTACGCACTACGACCTACACACTACGACACACAAACTACAACCTACACACTACGACCTACACACTACGATCTACACACTACAACCTACACACTACAACCTACACACTACGACCTACACACTACATCCTACACACTACGACCTACACACTAAAACCTACACACTACAAAATACACACTACGACCTACACACTACAACCTACACACTACGACCTACAAACTGTGACCTACAAACTACCACCTACACACTACGACCTATACACTACGACCTACACACTACAACATACACACTACGACCTACACACTACAACCTACACACTACAACATACACACTACGACCTGCACACTACAACCTACACACTACGAACTACACACTACGATCTACACACTACGGCCTACACACTACAACCCACGCACGACGATCTACACACTACATCCTACATACTACGACCTACACACTACGACCTACACACTACGACCTACACACTACAACCTACACACTACGACCTACAAACTACAACCTACACACTACGACCTACACACTACAACCTACACACTACGCCCTACACAGTACGAAATACACACTACAAACTACACACTACAACTTACACACTACGACCTACACACTACAAACTACACACTACAACCTACAGACTACGACCTACACACTACGAGCTACACACTACGACCTACACACTATAACCTACAAGCCAAAAACTACACATTACAACCTACACACTACGACCTACACACTACGACCTAGATACTACGACCTACACATTACAACCTACACACTACAAATTACACACTACAACCTACACACTACGACCTACACACTACAACTTACACACTACGACCTACACACTACAATATACACACTACGACCTACACACTACAGCCTACACACTACAACATACACACTACGACCTACTCACTACAACCTACGCACCACGACCTACACACTACAACCTACGCATTACGACCTACACACTACAACCTACACACTACGACCTACAAGCTACAACCTACAAACTACAACCTACACACTGCGACCTACACACTACAACCTACACACTACGACCTACACACTACGACCTACACACTACAAACTATACACTACAACCTACACACTACAACCTACACACTACGACCTACACACTACAACCTACACACTACGACCTACACACTACGACCTACACACTACGACCTACACACTACAACCTACGCACTACAACCATCGCACTTCAACCTACACACTACGACCTACACACTACAACCTACGCACTACAACCATCGCACTTCAACCTACACACTACGACCTACACACTACGACCTACACACTACGACCTACACACTACAAACTATACACTACAACCTACACACTACGACCTACACACTACGACCTACACACTACGACCTACACACTACAACCCACACACTACAACCTACGCACTACAATCAACGTACCACAACCTACACACTACGACCTACACACTACAACCAACGCACTACAACCTACACACTACGACCTACACACTTCGACCTACACACTACAAACTAGACACTACAACCTACACACTACAAAATACACACTACGACTTACACACTACAACCTACGCACTACAACCTACACACTTCAACCTACACACTACAAACTAGACACTACAACCTACACCCTACGACCTATACCCTACGACCTACACACTACGGCCTACACACTACGACCTACACACTACAACCTACGCAATACAACCAGCGCACCACAATCTACACTCTACGACCTACACACTACAAAATACACACTACGACTTACACACTACAACTTACACACTATAACCAACGCACTACGGCCTACACACTACAACCTACACACTACGACCTATACACTACGACCTACACACTACAAACTACAAACTACAACCTACACACTACGACCTACATACTACGACCTACACACTACGATCTACATACTACGACCTACACACTACAACCTACACACTACGACCTACACACTACAACCTACACACTACGACCTACACACTACAACCTACACACTACCACCTACACACTACAACCTACACACTACTACCTACACACTACGACCAACACACTAAAACCTACGCACTACAACCAACGCACTACAACCTACACACTACGACCTACACACTACAACCTACACACTACGACCTACACACATTTCAACCTACACACTACAACAAAAGCACTACGACCTACACACTACAACCTACACACTACGACCTACACTCTACGACCTACACACTACGACCCACATACTACGACCTACATACTACGACCTACACACTATAACCTACACGCTAGAAACTACACACTACAACCTACACACTACGACCTACAGACTACGACCTACATACTACGACCTACACACTACAACCTACACACTACGACCTACACACTAGAACCAACACACTACGACCTACACACTACAACCTACACACTACGACCTACACACTTCAACCTACACACTACGACCTACACACTACGACCTACACACTACAAACTACACACTACAACCTACACACTACGACCTACACACTACGACCTACACACTACGACCTACACACTGCGACCTACACACTACAAACTACACACTACAACCTACACACTACGACCTACACACTACAACCCACACACTACAACCTACGCACTACAACCAACGCACCACAACCTACACACTACGACCTACACACTACAACCAACGCACTACGGCCTACACACTACAACCTACACACTACGACCTATACACTACGACCTACACACTACAAACTACAAACTACAACCTACACACTACGACCTACATACTACGACCTACACACTACGATCTACATACTACGACCTACACACTACAACCTACACACTACGACCTACACACTACAACCTACACACTACGACCTACACACTACAACCTACACACTACCACCTACACACTACAACCTACACACTACTACCTACACACTACGACCAACACACTAAAACCTACGCACTACAACCAACGCACTACAACCTACACACTACGACCTACACACTACAACCTACACACTACGACCTACACACATTTCAACCTACACACTACAACAAAAGCACTACGACCTACACACTACAACCTACACACTACGACCTACACTCTACGACCTACACACTACGACCCACATACTACGACCTACATACTACGACCTACACACTATAACCTACACGCTAGAAACTACACACTACAACCTACACACTACGACCTACAGACTACGACCTACATACTACGACCTACACACTACAACCTACACACTACGACCTACACACTAGAACCAACACACTACGACCTACACACTACAACCTACACACTACGACCTACACACTTCAACCTACACACTACGACCTACACACTACGACCTACACACTACAAACTACACACTACAACCTACACACTACGACCTACACACTACGACCTACACACTACGACCTACACACTGCGACCTACACACTACAAACTACGCACTACAACCAACGCACTACAACCTACACACTACGACCTACACACTACAACCCACACACTACAACCTACGCACTACAACCAACGCACCACAACCTACACACTACGACCTACACACTACAACCAACGCACTACAACCTACACACTACGACCTACACGCTACGTCCTATACACTACAACCTACGTACTGCAACTAACGCACTACAACCTACACACTACTACCTACACACTACGACCTACACACTACAACCCACACACTACAACCTACGCACTACAACCAACGCACCACAACCTACACACTACGACCTACACATTACAACCAACGCACTACAATCTACACACTACGACCTACACGCTACGCCCTATACACTACAACCTACGTACTGCAACTAACGCACTACAACCTACACACTACTACCTACACACTACGACCTACACACTACATCCTACACACAACAACCAACTAACGCACTACAACCTACACACTACTACCTACACACTACGACCTACACACTACAACCCACACACTACAACCTACGCACTACAACCAACGCACTACAACCTACACACTACGACCTACACGCTACGCCCTATACACTACAACCTACGTACTGCAACCTACGCACTACAACCTACACACTACTACCTACACACTACGACCTACACACTACATCCTACACACAACAACTTCCGCACTACAACCTACACACTACAACCTTCACTCTACTACCTACACACTACAACCTACACGCTACGACCTATACACTACAACCAACGCACTACAACCTACACACTACGATCTACACGCTACGACCTATACACTACAACCAACGCACTACAACCTTCACACTACAACCTACACACTACGCTCTATAGTCTACGACCTACACACTACGACCTACATACCTTACCCACACACTAGGGACAATTTTGTTTCTCATCATTTGAGGTGCAAGGTGTTAATATAAAACCACTTTCTTCTTTCTTGCGTCACCTTAATATTTTTTAACCACATTTTTTTGGCGTTATTTCTTTTTTTATTTTGTTAGACTTTATACAAAAATACGTTGTTACCTAGCAACCGAGTATAACAATTGTAAATTTCTTAAACTCGATTTAATGTCTTTTAATTACTATTTAAAGTGTTAAAGGGTGTTGACAGATCACATACCAATTCCTGTTACTACTATTACACTCTACGTTTTTCTTTTCTATCTAAAAATATAATAATTTTTATTATTTGCATGAAGGAAAAGAATATCCCAAACTTCTCACTCGTATATTTCATTACGTATTACGTTGAACTTCTTCACTCACACACACACACACACTCATTACAGCTTCTACTTAGTCATGCATTGAATAATTTTTCTTCCGGGTTAACTATTACCGCTCTTTTAGTCTGTTCCAATTATGAATAATATGATATTCTCTTTTGACGGGATTACCATTTATGTTTGACAGTGATATTTCCCCTTTTTCCCTTCGGATCTAACTGACCAATTAGACGAGGAACCCTAATTAGATCATCCTGGTCATGTACAATCAACCGTTGTCTCAGCACTTGGTTATATTACTTGCCGAACTCAATTTGTCTGTATATTGTAATTAGATATAATATATAAGTATGAAAATATATTATTAGTTATTTGATTAGTAAATACATAATTATGAAAATATGAATTTGATACATTATAAACAGTTTTTTTCACTATGACAAACACATTCTTCCAGATGGGCACTACCACTAGAATGTGGTTTATAGCCTTCAAGATATACAGTTGAAAATGTATAGCCTACCGAAAATTCTAACTATTCTTAATTACTCCTAAATAAAAGTAAATAATCGATTGTAGGCTGGGGTTCGTTATTCGGGTAGTAAAAACATAATTGATAGCTATATGGGATCGTCATAAATACCGGGATTCTGACAGTGTTAAGCAAGTGTTTTGTAGACAAATTGGGAAAGACAAAACATGTGTCTGACCCTAAAAGCCCCTCCAATAACTTTAATAACTTTATAACTATGTTAAATATCTTTGAAGGGAGTTTATTGAAGTTGCAGTCTCCCAAGGGGGTAATGCAATTAGAGCTGATGGAACTGAAGTCCGTAGAGGCTTTTACAAATATTTCAGAAACATGAGACAGATTATTAGCAACACTGGATCTAGAATATTTGCGTATAAATATTTTTTATATCCAAAAAAATGTTTCCACTCTAAAGACACACTGGCTTTAATTGTGATTCTTTTTATTATTTATAAAATTTAATTTAATGCTCAATATTTTAATATTTATAAAAATATAGTTATAAATGGAAGCTAACACAAATGGCCGCCCTCATTTAGGTAAAACCAACATGCTACTACGAGCAAAGTGCCCTACAGCCTATATTATTAAATGTTATTGTTTATAAGCGTAAACTTGTAATTCAAGTTGAAAATGAAAGGAAATGATCCATAAAGCTCTGTCCATACGCCACGAAATAAAACGAGATATGAATTTTATTTCGACAGAAACGTTTCAAACATCGCCGCTGCTCAGTATTAATCTCATGAACAACTCCCTCTTTTTTGTTTAACCTTTATTCTGGTTGCCCCTGAAATGAAGACATTTTTGATAGTTTTCTTGTTACCTTTTCTACGAAACTAGAAGGGTGATGTTCTATCTTATATGAGTAGCTAATGAAACATACTCTCACCAAAATAATTGTAAACATTCTCTCACAGGTATAATGAGAGTCTGTTGCAAGGCTCTTACAATTCGTATCTACCACACAAGTACCACATAATTGCAAACTAAACACTTAAACTTGCATTGATCTGAAACTTTGCAGGTATACTTCACGCATTAAGCCTGGGAGAGATCTCATTTCTTCAAAGTTTCATTCGATGAATCCATTAAGTTAAAAGCTTAATTGTTGAATTATCGTCGATATTTGTAGAGCTATTTGCGGTACAACTGTACGTTTTGTGTTTTTGGTTCTAATGTACCGTTGTATATGTGTAAGAAAGATGTACTTATACTGAACAAGAAAAAGCTTTCAAGTACAACTATTAGGGGTGAATAACGATAAATATTCTAAGACAATGCAAGCCACTTATTATGAGGATAAATCAGGCTGGTTATCCTTCAGAAAGTGGGGCCAGGTCTGGACGAAGAATGCTATCAAAATTATGTTATAATAAATAAATCTAAATATGCTTGTTGAAATTCGTAATACAATATTAACTTTAAAATAAAAGAGTTTTTAAATGGTTGTAATGACTTACATGACCTTTGTACCAAAAAGCAGTGATATGATGTTAGCAACGACATACCTAAGTTATTGGACGAATACGTGTTCGGATGACCTCGATGCGCCTTTATTACTAAAAATGAGCTGAGATAACATATACATATACGATGCATAGCTTGTCGATCGTGAACAGGTGTTTTTACGCCATTAATATTTTACCTGTTCGTATATTTTTCGTGTTCCAAAATAGGAAAAAGTTATTAGTCAATGTAGGTATTTGAAAAATAATGTAGAATGTAGTGCTTATTTCAAATCACGTAAGCGTTTGGGTTGTTTTCACAATTTCTTCAGTAAAGTTTAATAAAATTAGTAAAACTTCTCATATCGGGATCAATGTAGGGACAGCCCGATACGGATAAAAAAACATCCGGATATGGGAGGGGTTATGTAATGACGTAGTCCTACGTCTGTACTTCATAATTACAACCTTTTCATTTAAAAGTTGATTGTTTTAGGTAATTCAGTTATACTAATTGAATATTGTACTTATATTTTAATTGCAATATAGGACTATACGTACAATTTAGTTGCATGCCTGTGTTATTTATAGTTCCTTAATCCTGTACTGTATGAACATATATATAGTAATATAAGTTTTTGGTAAAAAAAAAGATGCAATAGCGGTTTGCTTGTTTCGTTGAACGCGTTTCTTTGATGAAATATCCTTCCATCTTTGAAAACGTAGAGGATCGGCGCTTTTCTTGGTCCTGTTTTCTGACCTACCATTTTGCTACGGTCTTGGTCTATAATTATTTGGCCCTTTCCTCTGGTAAGGTCCTTTATTCCTATTTTCCTACCCTTCTCTAGGGTAAGGTTCTTGCCTATAATTTCCCTTGTATCCGTTTAGTCGGTGTTCCTGCATCAATCCCTTCGAGTCGTACCCTCTTTCTTCATTTCCTATTTGGCTCCTATGTCGAACATTTTCCGGTTTCGTGTTCCTCTTAATATAATTACCTGCCCCCTCTATATTTGTAACAGCCATATCTGAACATCCACCACACATTCGATTTCCGTAATGTCTCATGAATTTCATAATTAATTGTTCCACATTATACGCCAGATTCAGGTGTCTCGCCGTATTTACCATTTTCAGGAAGTAATTCACCACATTGTGAGCCCCTTTATGGTAATCATACCTTCCATTCACGATTTTCACTCTTATTCTTTCCTGAGAGTGCAATTCCCAAAAATGTATAAAACACCTACCATTGAAGTCCTCATAACTTCCTGCTTCTATATCTAAAGCCACGCATCTATCCTGCGCAGGCCCTTTTACATATTTTTCAATAGGTCTTATCTTATTGATGTCCTCCATTGCAGGATCAATCTAGGCTGTCATGTCTTCTTCAATAGGGTTTTCATTATACCTACCAATTTTTGTTTACTTTTATCCACGTTATCACTTATCTCAAACATCCTTGCTTTTAGTAAGGTAGCAAAGTTTGTTCCTTAACCCATGTCCTTTATTTTATTCTCGACTCTCTGAATTCTTTTTTCTACCACTTTTATTTCTCCTTTTAAGTGATTAATGTTTCCCTTATTTGCTTCAATTCTATTTTTAACTTTTCATTTTTTCTATTGTTTCATGGATCTTTCGAAATCGTCATTTTTTCGAGTTATCGTTTCACTCAACTCCTCTATTCTCATATTCATTATCTCCCAAAGAGTTCTAATTTTTTGTTTATTTTATTCCCTTTCTTTCTTGTTTCTCCTTTTATCTTGTATCCTTTCCTCTTGTTCCCTTAATCACTCTTACCTTTGTTCCCCTATTTTTTTCAATACTTATTCTTGTTCTCTCAATAAATTTTGCTCTTATTTTGTTATAAACTCTTCCTGTTCTCTTAATCTCACTGGTTTTATTCTGAATATCCACTTTATCCCCCTATTTGTTTTTCTTCTTTCTCTCTTAATTCTTTCTCTTATCTTCCTCTTTTTCGCTTAACCTATCTCGTTTTTCTTCCTCTCCTATTTTTTCAAAAACTTCCATTATGTCTGATGATCCTGTGTTTCTCCTTTGACGAGTTGCCATTTTAGTAAAGTTTATTCAACTACTATTACCACATTATGATTTCTAGGTTATTCTCCCTATATTTAGTATACATATATATTTATAATACATATAATTATATATTTACAATATATTTAAATACATATTCAATTTATTTTAGGCTTTAATTTACACTTTCTACTCTAATATAATGATACACTCAAAGCCTAATAGCTCTTGACATATCATTATATATGTTTATATTTCCATTGAACAATTTTAATTTATTGTTCAGCGCCTTTTCTGGCCCTGTTGGAAAACTTTATTAACAACCTCGTTCTCCCTTTTTTTTAAATGTAAATATAGCTTTATACTTTAATGGCCTGAATTTTAGGTTATTTTTGGCTTTTTAAAATATTTTGAAACTATTAGTTATAGAATTTAGGCCTAGTCTACCCTACTTTCGTTTACTTTGTTCTATTTTACAATTTGTTTTATTTATTTAATATTTTTACAAATCTAGGAATTTCACCCTAAGTACTTATCCTCCTCAATTATAAAGATTTTTGCAACGGTCAATTTGCCAGTTGAAACACACAATATTTGAATCAAGAGTGGCTGGCAGAAAAAGAAATTTTGGCAGCCAAAATATTTGAAATTCAACGTTTGAATTTCAAGATACAATAGTTGTTGCCAGTGGAATTATGGTCATACACATCTGTCGATAGAGTTTGCCATACCAACGAAGCTGTAAATTACCCAGTAAAAGTTTATGAGCTCATTGGATTTGCCAGGCATCCCACCGTAACATTTACAACTCAAGGTTGAATCTCCACTTTTTTGCTTTTTAATTCAAACACGCCGCGGCTGTTCAATGGCAGGCGATTAGTCATTAAAAAATTGATGGAAATCGTAGTTTAAGCATTTTGCCAGCATTTTGAATTGGAAGCTCCAAGGTGAAGATATAGTACTACCCGTATTCCTATTATTCCGACAGATGTGCTAATAGAATTCAAACGTGTTCAATTTCCAATTAGATTGACATACGCAATGAAAATCAATGTCTCAAAGCCAGTCGATGTCGGTTTGTGACGTAGATTTGGGCACACCATATTTTTCACACGGACAGTTATACATGACATGTTCTCGCGTGGATAAACCATCCAGTTTGTGTTGGACTCACTAAAAATATCGTACACGCCTTTGCAGTAAGGGACTGATAATGTTTATTTTTTTGACTGTCATAATTTGTGATGGAGATATAATTTGAAATTTATTATTCAAGATAATAAAAGTACTATGAATTAAAAAAAATGATCATTTCCTGTTTTGTTATTTTTTTTAGGCCGTCATCGTTCACAGCGCTCTATTCCTCTTTCAATCATATACCACTTCCACACACACTTACAATAAGTTAATTATTTCTCATATGAATACCAAAATATTCATTAGAAATAATGTTTATGGCAAAACAACGTTGGCCGGAACACCGGAAAAAATAAATACACACACACACACACACACACACACACACACACACACACACACACACACACACATACACACATATACCTGTATATATATATATATATATATATATATGTGTGTGTGTGAGTGTGTGTGTGTGTGTGTGTGTGTGTGTGTGTGTGTGTGTGTGTGTGTGTGTGTGTGTGAGTGTGTGTGTGTGTGTGTGTGTGTGTGTGTGTGTGTGTGTGTGTGTGTGTGTGTGTGTGTGTGTGTGTGTGTGTGTGTGTGTGTGTGTGTGTGTGTGTGTGTGTGTGTGTGTGGTGTGTGTGTGTGTGTGTGTGTGTGTGTGTGTGTGTGTGTAGCCTATTACAAGAACAACCCGTCTCCTTTTTTTGGTAAAATTGAGTTAGCTACATAGTTATCATCACCATTTTTTAAACTTTTGAATGCAATAAAAATTAGTGTGAGAGATACAGTAAGTTTTCATAACCAATGCCCATAACATTTTGATACAATTTATGTGCAATGAATTTATAAGGCGAAGAAATTTTCAAAATATATAAATTTACTCTTGTATATATACACTTTAAATAATAGTTATAAGGATTATTTGTGGAAGGGATACGGAGGTAAAATAAATTCAATAGTTTTGCTGTAAATTTTAAACTTATCTCCCACCAATCGGCTGTGCTTTCTCGACACATCAACATTTTTCTTTAACTTTATTTGACTTTCATAATTGTTTTTTTCTACATCATTTATGAAAACTCTTTGTTTCAGTAGTCTTCTCTCAGAATAGTTTTTAATTACGAATTTATGTTACTAAAAATATAAATTTAAATTACAACTGGTGAATAACTATATTTTAGAAAGAAAAAAAACACCTTACACTTTAAAATATTGTTTCAGTTGAGAATAAATTAAGTCAATTTAAATAGCTTTCTTACTCCTTCACTGTGAAACAACGTTAGTATCCGTGAGCATAACATTAGTCCTTGACAATATAACTATAAGACTCTTGTATAGTCAAATATTCCAAAATATATTTGTATGTTTTTCTTTGATTTTTAATTATTTAAATCTAAGGATAAACGATTCTATAACCCGTTAGGTTCAAGTGGTATTTTAAAATTTAGTTCAAAGACTGGAACACATAGTAAAATGTTATTTCTCTAAGATATATCTACAGATAAACGGGGAAGGTATGTATAATCATAAATGTATAGAGTAAACAAAGTAGGATAGGAGAATTGAAACCTTTGAAAGGTATTTGTTTCGACGGTAACCAAACACTGCGTAGCGTGCCTTAGCATTAACATAACTTAAACTCTATATAATCGGCTATCCTCCAACAGTCCCACTCAGTTACTAAACGATGGTTGAAATATAATGGTCAAGCAATAAAATCGTTGAGAACCCCATAACAAAGATATAATGTCCGCAGACTACACCAAATATATAAGACCTTACCGGAATATAACAAGGTAAATGTAGTTATCAACAAAAACCGAGAAAAAAGTAATACTTGGGTTGAAAATTAAAGATCAACAGACGGGTTGATGAACGTCAAACCTCTGGAGGAAAGATTCCTTCAAGTTGATTTGAGCGCTTTACAAAACCTATTTATTTCTCTGGAATCATGTTATACATTGGTAGACTATCAATAACTTCCTCCGGGAGAGGATGAGCCAAACCTAGTAACACTTACTCAAGAATATACAAGCATTGTAAGTCTCAGCCAGAGAAGACCAGACGGAGAAGACTTCTAAAGAGCCGGCGTTCATAGGTAAGCCACTGAAAGTTCCCATCGAGCTGTAGACCAAGGACCGGAACCCATGACAAGGACAAGAATACCTCAACCTATTACGTCTAATCCATGGGAGTCCTCACAAGACTGTAAAGCTTTAATAGGTAAAGTCCCAACTAAGCTATAGGCCAAACAGTACAAGGCCCGAAAGCCATGCTAAAGTCGAGTCCGTCTAGGCCTGAGAAGACCAGAACATCTGAGTCCAGATCATGACTACCAGTCCTCAATATATCTCAGCCGAGCTTACAAGCAAGCCGTTCCAAGCCCTAACAGCCCTGGGTGGCACATATATGCACCGGCCGTATTTGTCCCAGACACCTCAGTCCTACCATGATGACGACCCGGCCTTAATGTACGTCCCAGCCAAGCTATAGGGCAAGCCGTTACAAGTCCCAACAGCCCCGGGTGGCACATCTATGCACCGGCCGTATTTGTCCCAGATACCTCAGCTCTACCATGATGACGACCCAGCCTTAATGTACGTCCCAGCCAAGCTATAGGTTAGGCCGTTAAAAGTGTCAACAGCCCCGTTTGGCACTCTATTCTCCGGCCGTATTAGTCCGAGATACCTCAGCACTACCATGGTGACGACCCAGTCCTAATGTACGTCCCAGCCAAGCTATAGGCCAAACCGTTACAAGCCCTAACAGCCCCGGATGGCACATCTATGCTGCGGCCGTATTAGTCCGAGATACCTCAGCCCTACCCTGATGACGACCCAGCCTTAATGTACGTCCCAGCCACGCTATAGGTCAAACCGTTACAAGTCCCAAAAGCCCCGGGTGGCACATCTATTTTCCTGCCGTATTAGTCCCACGTACCTCAGCCCTACCTTGGTGACGACCCTGCCTTATTGTACGTCCCAGCCAAGCTATATGGCAGGCCGTTACAAGTCCCAAAAGCGCCGGGTGGCACATCTATGCACCGGCCGTATTAGTCCCAGATACCTCAGCAATACCATGATGACGACCTAGCCTTAATGTACGTTTCAGCCAAGCTATAGGGCAAGCCGTTACAAGTCCCAACAGCCCCGGGTGGCACATCTATGAACCGGCCGTATTAGTCCCTGATACCTCAGCCCTCCATGATGACGACCCAGCCCTAATGTACGTCCCAGACAAGCTATAGGCCTAGGCTTGCAGTAGCGTACGTCAGTAACCTACCCCAAACAAGTACATCCAAGGCGTCCAGGCCCTACAAATCCAACAATGACAAGGCAACAGTTGCGAAGACAAGTCAATCGCCGAGAACGGGCAGATTCAGGATTTTTTTTGGGGGCCCTCACCGGAAAATTGTTTGAAATTTAAATGGTGTTCAAAAGCATTTTTACTCTCAGGGGAATAGATAAAATTACCTAAACATAATTTGAAATTTATTATGGTTTGTTGCTTGGTGGACTCTTAATTTCCCTATAAAATAATAAGCATTTATTTTTAACATAGTTATAAAACATTTATATTTTTAAATTATTAGGAATAACCAAGGATTTTAACAAATAAATATAAGAAGGTTAGGTGGATCCGGGCGTACCTATTTGAGCCACTACTGGCCGAAAACAGTTATCGTGTTGACTTTTATTAAAAAATATTGTGTTGGGAAAAATTTCCATCTAATTAATAATTTTCAAATCCTAATTGTTAAAATTATCATACTATTCAACGAATGAACCAATTAGAAAAAGTTACAAACCAATGATTTTAAAATATTGTATGTGTTTTGTGGCAAAAAAATTGTTAAAAGCATTCAGCTACTGGCACTCGTAAACATTATTTTAACTGTAAGCTGTATTAAAGTATTTTAGCACAATGAAATTATATATAGTTAGCTTAATAAGTAACTTTACTTACGGTGTAAAAACATAGGAACTATAATAATCATTTACCTAGATTTAAAATGACACTTATCTTCTTCGATATTTCCGTGTGCACTTTCCTTTACATGAGCAGATATCATGTTCAGTAGACATTAAAAGACAGTACGGGCTATTTAACTCATTGAAAGATAGCCCTTAACAAACTAAACAAATCTGAGGTCGACATTAAACTAATTTTTCTTTGCTTAGCAACATTTAAACAATTCTAGTCATTGTTGAGTAATTATAAAAACTGGAATTAAAAAATTATATTTGATAAATATT
This sequence comes from Prosapia bicincta, assembly GCA_036971475.1. Taxonomy (NCBI): domain Eukaryota; kingdom Metazoa; phylum Arthropoda; class Insecta; order Hemiptera; family Cercopidae; genus Prosapia; species Prosapia bicincta. The sequence goes on from JBAIZL010000003.1 coordinate 37,900,249, forward strand.
CTTCACGTATAATTAAAGTATAATATTATATATATATATATATATATATATATATATATATATATATATATATATAATTGTTTGGTTTACTATTGAAATTGAAATTATAAATATTTCTATAATAAATATATTTAACAATATCAAAAGCACAGTGGTACAATATATTACGAAAATATATGAAAATATTGGAAACAACCCAAATACCACAAAAATAATAAAAAATAACAGATAATATATGTTACTCAAGATTAAACCGTCAGGGTTTTTCTCCTACGCGTTCAAACCCTTAGTGTTTAATCTTAAGCATCTTGTATTATCTTTTATTTTTGATATTTTTGTGGTGTTAAGGTAGTTTCCAATATTTTCATTGTTTAGTAATTATCTTTAACAAATATTCTTACAAAATATAATTTAATTAAAAGCAGCATCTAACTCGAAAACTGAAAAACTCGATAGTTAAATCTCAAATGCCCTCAGTGCAACCGGTAATATATTTCCTGTTTTATGTTGATGGAGCCCACCTAAGTCTGGTTCTCATTGTTACAGCAAAACCTCTGACATATAGCGTCTATTTTATGTTCAGTCTATCCGGGAACCGTCCTTTCCTGAAAGTTTATCACAAAAGGTATGGAAATATTGTAAAGATAAATTCTATTTTCCTATTATAACTTTAGTATAACATTTTGTATTTCATCTAACTAGACTTAGAGATAGAAATATTGGGACGAATCACGTAGAGTGTTTGATCGAATTATTTACTTTCTAAACACTAACAGCTTCATTAATTTTATTATTATGATTTTAATTATAATTGGATAAATCTGTTTGAATTTTTAATAACTTTTAAAATTATATGCCGAATTTATTATTAATTTGTTGGTTAAAATAACTATATTTATTTTTTTAAAAGTTCATGTGGAGAGTTCCTTATGATGCATATATATATTTGGGAAATTTTTTTAAATTTAATATTATAAAAACGTAAACGAATATTACTACTATTAGCTCCTTACTCTCCTTAAGTATTTTGTGAATCTTGTACTAATTTTCGATCGGTAATAACATACGTTTTCATTCATCCAAGCAGGTTCAAATGCATTTGTTTAAACCTTTAGTGGATGACAATTGATGTTATTAAAGGTTTTTAGAAATATTTATTCTATAAATAAATTATAAGTATTTGGAGGTTTAGGTCAGACTCGAAGAGTAATATCATGTTCAAAATCTAGCGCTTTCTGGAACTGAGCCAAATTTCCATTAATTGAAATGAATATTCTAAAGATCTACATAGAGAACCTGGATGTTGTATAACCTTAAATGTTTGCCATGGTTACTACACATTATCATAAATAGTGCTGAAAGATTACAAATGAATGAAAACAATAAAATGCACAAACTGGAATAACGGTATCGCACCTTCCTTCAAAAACGGAGAATGCGAAAGGAAAGCGAGAAGAAATTACAAAACAATGAAAACGACGAAAAACGAATTAATAGTAACAAACAAAAATAAAAGTCCAATACCATACATAAAAGGTAAAATGGAAAATTGCAAAAAAAATTCACTTTCTATTTTGCCTCTAATTCAGTTATTCTGACATGTGTACATACATATTTACATTATTTGTAATTATAAAATAAACAAAAGCTAAAATAAAATTTTTGGTTCTTAATTTTATAGAAATTGATTATATATATATATATATATATATATATATATATATATATATATATATATATTACTTGTTATTCATCATTCAAGTTCAAATACCTTTTTTTTAAATTTATAGTGGAGGACAAGAAAAACTTTGTTAATATGGGGCTTACAGTTTCTCAAATAATATTTCATAAGTTACATTCAACTATTTAATTTTTAATTTCCCTTCCTATTTTGCCACTTATTATTTTAACTTTCTCGTTTGTATATACACATTCCTATAATTGTAATTATTTATTTAAAATTAACTAAAATAAAACATTTCTTTGTTGAACTACGTTGTAATTGTCTTATTATTTTATTGGTTTTATAAATGTTTTAATTAGAATAAGAAATAAAGTTTTATAGTTATTGTGAATCGCTAAATGTTATACAAAATTTTAAATATTTACGTCTGTATTGGGAAAACAATTTACATGATATGGAAGCCGTGATGATTGTTCTTTGAGATATATATCATATTTTCATCAAATCGTTCTGATTATAATGATTTATTGAAATAACAGATGTTTTTTTTTTACCTATTTATAAATTGGTTTATAAAGCATATGCTCCTTTCTTTCCCTTATGTTTCAAGTTTCTACATAGGGATGTGTTTTCGTAAATTATCTGTCTATGAGCATAAAAGACGAGAAATTGTCGTTCTACAAACTAACTTCATGGCACATTTCCTTTAAGCATAACGTGGTACAATACTATTTTTAGTGAAAACATTAATTGAGTAAGATCATTAGCTATACATTGAACAAATAAACTCTTGAATAATTGCTAATTTAATGTGACAACTTTAATTGAACCAACACTAATGTCACTGACAATATCGAATAAATATATGTAAATAATTTTCATATAAGGCACCAATCTGAACGTTTTATAACAGCGACCGTCTTTATATCATGAACGTTTTGCTTTTAGAGTTGTGAGTGTCATACTTTCTATCTGATGTCATTTCCGCTTCCGTTACCAAAGATATACATCAATTAAGGAGGCGTTGAAGCGGTGATGGACTAAAGTACTGCAGTAAATGAATAAGGGAATGACTCAGCCGAACAAAATAAGTGATAGTCCTTGTGTTGGTTTTAATTGGCGAGGGTGAAATGTCTCTCGCGAACTACCTTTACGCTTATGCTCTGTCAGTTACTCTAGACAGAATTGAGGGAAATTATTTTCAAATTTCCCCAATTAAGTTGTTTCTCCTTACTTAAGGTAACAATGGAACTCAAATTTATATATGACTACTAAAAAAATCAAGTTTAGACGTGGTTTCTACGGGGTCACGGATATTTTCTTCAAAGGTGTCAGTTCTATTGGACGCCGTATTCATACCACTTTACATTTACCTAACGAAAGATGTATAGATTTATTTATTTACAACAATCGTTAGTACGAAAAACAGTACATTTTGCAGCAAAAAATTATCAATTAGGAGAAATAAGTATAAACATTAGTAAAAAGGGCCTTTTATAGTTATGTTTAGTATATATCTGTTACTCCTGAAAATATTTTTTTTTATACATTGTATTTACATTCTATTTACATGTTCTTCATAGTTTTCCTTTACTATTTTTCTTTGTGTTTTTGCGAGTTGACTTTTGAGAGCTCATCATTTACCGTGCTCTCAATTTTGAGCTTTGTATGACTGCAGACTCTAGTAGGAGGGATTCTGTGTGTTGGAATTTACGTGGTATAACGGTACATTTTTGTATATTTGGTTTCACTGCCCTTCATGTTTTCGGGATAATTTAGTCTATTTAGTGGAATAATTTATCAACTTTTTGTTTTTATTTGTACTTCTTGGTTTATTTTTAATTTTTGTACTTATAATTTTATAGTTGTTCCCATATTGATATTTTTAGGCCTTATTTATTATGTACTACCTTTACTAAATGTACGTTTTGTAGTGTAGGATATGTGTGTGGGTTTTTATAGCGTGTGTGGCTAAGTTTGTATGCTTTAAGGTGCTATTAATCTATCTTTAAATTTCTTTATTGTTTGGCCAGTGTATAATTTATTCAGTCTGGCATTCAATTTTATAAATTCCATTATGAAGTGTGAACATTTAATTTCGATGGTTTATTTTAATTATTATGCTTCCTGTAATTTTGTATGTTACGCTCACATTGTTATTTTTTAGGATTCTTGTTATTTTTTTTATATTGTATCACGCGTATGTTAGTATGACCAATTTTTTTTGTTGCTTGGGGTTCATATTTTGGCTACTTTAATTTTGGTAATAACTTAAATTTTATTTATATCTATTTGTTTTTTATTGCATCCATTTATCGAATAGCCCAATAAATAACCCAGTTACATAGCTGGATATTTAGTTCTGAAGAATTTCTTTTATTTATCTCTTTCCTATCTCATTAATTTTATCAATTAGCAGTGTCACTTATCTTGGTAATAAAATTTTGTTATCTTGAATTTCCTGACTTAAGTTGAAAAAAAGTTTTCTTATATGGATTCATAAGTGAAAATTAATTATCTTAATATTCTTTATTTGGGGTTCTTATAGGATTACACAATATGTAATAATCTTTTATTAGTGGTTTGATTAAAACATCAATACTAAATTCATTGAAATAATAATTTTTTTTCATAAATTATAAATTAAAATGTGTATTCAGTGCAAAAGGCTACAGGGCTGCTACTTTAATATACATATTAGTAGAGGAGAACTGTACTTCCCTCTACAGCTATGCAAGATTCACTATTACGCCGATGTCGAGATCAAATGACGAAAGTAGAGCATCCTGACGAGATTTATGTACTTCTGTCTTCTTCGATAATTGACTGCCGGTTTTTGGCGCATTTTGCGCTTCATTATGTTTCTTTCTTTACCACCCGTATGTTTTTATTAACCGCATCTCCATTGTATCGTGTTTTTTATTCCACATTTAAAGCGAATGTATTTGAAGTAACAGGAACGTATACCTTTGAAATATAGCTATAGCTTAAAAAAAAGCCAATTCTATCGATGGGAAAGGAAGTGGCAAGTAGTTAGACATAAGAAGGGACTTTCATCATCCGAAGATAGGATACAAAGCGACAAAAGACTTACAGACAAAGAAGAAGGACTTATAAACACAGAAGACGTTTTACAGAGACAATAAGAAGGTAGGAATTAGATGATATCATGATCGAAGTAGTTACATTGATAGAAAAAAATTTAGAGTAACAGAAGAGAAAAGTTAGAAGCACTCAAGAAGGAATTACAGAAAGAAAAAAAAGAAGAAATGTCGTTACATCGACACATTGCTTCTAATCGAATAGTCATACTTTAGTTGTGGTAATTTTATTATGAACAAAATGATTCTGAATATAATGCTTAGATTTTAAAGAAACCTTTACATAAGAAGCATAAAGATTTAAATTATACAAATTATTTTTTGGTGTTGAATGTAATCAAAACTATTATTTTTTTAATGGTTACATATTTTAGTACATTCTTCGGCAATTAAAAAAAAACTAACAGTTATTTTATTCAAAATAAATAGCAGTTGTATTGTATTCCTAAGCATGCCATTGAACTTATGAGTTTTGTTTCTTGTTCAAAAGTATAAAAATATTTTGTGACTGTATGGCTATTAGTAAACTGGTAATACTTGAGATTTATTTTGTTTTATGTTAGAGGTTAATTGTTGCAGTCACATGTTACATAGTCAAGAGTTTACCTGAATAGTAAAGGGCATTCTAAAATTTAATTTTATGAGTGGTACGTTCAATAAAAAAGCACTTATTATTTTTGAAAACAATACAAAAATTAAATTTATTGAGCATAAGTTCACTTATAATGAAAATACATTTAAAGAAAATCTTATAGTTTTAACTCTCGTTTTTAAAATGTTTAAATTGTTAAAATTTTTAATAATCATTGCCGTTTAGGAATTTTTTGTATAGATATGAAATATCCACAACAATATTGCATCATTAATTGGATGCATTACAAAATATATTATAGAATAATGCCAAACTTGCACTATTTTACTGGGCTTAGATTTGTTTAGAGAAATAAAATTTTGACATCAGTTTTAATATTAATAGTTGATCCCTTTACTAAAAAAACCTATGTGTCAACACGGGGTTCCTGGGTGCCGCCTGCCAATCTACCATTTGAACAGAGCATTTGCGTAGCATGGTGAGACGTTAATAATTGAATAATTTAAAGATAAAACATAATAAAACAATTTGCTTTAAACTCATTCTTTAAAATAAAAGGAACAACTTTAAAATTTAAAATAAAAAATTTCTTCGAATCGTATCTCGTAACGAATGCTTCTACATCCAAAGCCTACGAAAAAGGGCTTCGCTTAAGGTTACCCAGCAACACTCAACCTTCTAAGCAATCCTCTACATCATTTAGGTCAGCTGGTGTATTTTATGTTACACTATTCTATATAATGGCCTGTAGAAATCTTATACCTCTACCAATTGTTTTTTTACATATTTATTATTAATAATCTAATTCACAACTTTTTTTTAAATCTTTCAACAACTGTACCGATTGATTTTCTGAATGCTGTTGTAATATTAATACTATTTTACTGATTAATATAATGTTACAATCTAAGAAGGATACGTTATCCGTTGTATATTTCACTAAACATTTAAACTGGCATTGTATATGGTTTATTTAATTCTTAGTGATGATCTTTATGTTGATATGAATAATGTATGAGAATTTCAAACATAATCAATTACAATTTTATTAAGTAATAAATAACTCAGTATATAAGTTCTATACGTAAGGAACTAACAGCTTACGTTTGCGTTATTGAAGTTGACAGTTTCTTCACTCAACTCTGGCACATTGTCCCCTCACAATCTCCAATCTCATTCACCCTCACTTCCCATTCATACATTACAATAATTATTGCTAGTGTCTACTCTAAACTTTGCTGACTGAATGGGGTCATTAACACCACTAATGTATTAACTACAAGATTTGCATTTACTTAGCAACCAAATATAAACCAAACACCACTATTGTAGAGTGTATTAATACAATTACACGTTATTGAATGTTGTTTTCCTTACCTAAACAAATTGTGAAACATAAAGTAGTTTTTTCTATCCTTTAAAGAAAATTAAATATATGCAGGTGTGTGTGTTGGCGTGTATCTCATCGTACTATTCGAGGTAGTTTACTTCTTATTATCAACACACAAAAACATATTCACTTAATAACGGCTAAAAATGTTTCACCTGTGTGGTACCTTCATAAGGTTATGAGGCAAAGTGATTGTGCAAATTCCAAAGAGTACATTAAATAATTGTTCATGACTTGACGTGCACAGACTTTACTCTTAGCAACATCTTACATTGAATTATCTACGTTTACATGCAACACGTTTTATTCAAAACAGTCACAAATTATTTCATTCAATTTTCGACCGCGAAATAGAAGTAATTTGATTTAGATTGAAAGGAGAATGGCTTTCCATTCGAACATCCCCACAAACTCAACAACCTGGCATAACTTCATAAGAAAAGACGATCACCAACTTATGTTACTGAGGAAAAATAATTTTTCAGTGAATGATAGATTTGTGTTAAATACGAGTTAAGGAAATCCCAATAGGAGAAACCAACTTTATTAGAAAGATAATAAATATATATTATGATACGTGCAACAAATCAAAGAAATGTAGTGACTTATGAAATTTAATGAACATATTCATTTAGAGAACGCTTCAAAATGTTACTTTTAAAAAAATATTTCTAAATAAAACAACGCAATTAACTTCACACTAACTATTTACGGATGCACTAACTCGCAACATAAGTATTTCGTAGAAATAAAATTTTAAAAAATTGCAATAGAAAATAGAAACACGAGACGTTTGTACAGAACAGACACTGAAAGTTCACAGACAAAGTTTTGTATAATCTAAATGTAAGAAAAAATTGGGCAGAGCAAACAATTGTACATTATATTTCATTTTAATTTTTTCTATTTTAGAATGTAGAAACCTCTAAACAATTGGTTGATTAAAACTAATAGATTTATAAGCTACACTGTTTTTTAAAAAATAATTCTTTTATCTATCACTCGTTACTTATAAACAAACGCAAGTTTGTAAACACCCATTATGACAATAACATCAATACTTCATTTCAAATCCGGCATGTAGTTTATCAAACACTATATTCTTCCGAAGTTAATATGGAAAATGTTCCGAGTAAGAAGGAATAGCAAACTGTAATTTTCAGAGAGGTAAGGTTAAACAAGATATAGAGCAATTACCAGTATGTGGATGAATCTCAGTCATACAATGTTATCCTTCGTCATCTTTCCTTTTAATTTTTTTCTATAGCGTTCAATTTGTTATATTTATTAATACTAATAATGTGAATTAAATTGCTGTGTGTCTATTACTTTACTAAAAGTATTATTCAATGTAAAACACGTAATAAACACGTTTGTAATTAGTTAGATTAAAATTTTAAAAAATAATAGTTTATACATTGACACCCCGCATTTAGTTCAACTACTCTAAATTTGATGTTATCAATTCAAAAGATTGCTTTGTCTTGTATTTTTACAAATTATAATTCTGTTATGCATTTACAGGAAGAAAATAATATCAATTTCTTTCTGACTCAATTTCTCTGTTCTAATAATAAAAGTACTTTCACTACTACAACGGTTGTAATAGTGAATCATAGAGCATGATTTGTCACAGATTGATTTACCAGAAGTTTAGAAAACACATTGTTACCATATTAGTACTCAAAGGGGGCAGTGTGATTTAAATAGGGGGCCTAAACATTTATGTCTCATTTATTTTTTGGTAATTTATAACTTTATCAAAGCCTATTAAGTTGCGCTTAAAGGCAAGTATCTAGGCGGTAAATGTGAAAAGTAAATTGAAACCCTCATCATCTTTAGTTTTCTGACGGGGAAAATTTCCATATCTGAAAAGCTTTAAGAAATCATAACACCTGCTTTACCCAACATTTAAGGAATGGCGACTAAACTAATGATTCCTAAAACAAATTCTAAGTATTCGCTGTTAACTCAAAGACATAAATAAGCAAACAAATAAAAAATTAAACAAAGGAAAATAGGGACTGGTTTAATTAAAGGTAAACAAGTTTTAACATATCTGAGAGTATAAACATTGAGATTGTAGGGCAAAATCTGATAAAATGCATAATAAAAGTGATTTAAATCATACATTTTAAAAAAATATCACCAAAAACTTTACTGAACTGGTAGTAAATTTATTAGCTTGAGCGTCTTGGTTCTTGCAAATATCAGTGGGGGTAAGGTTTTAATTAGGAAAGCGACAAGCGTTTGCATTTCATTTCATCTAATGGTAAATTAAGCGTCCGTCCCTTAAAAAAAAAAATCGCCTACGCCGCTTACGAGAGCACTTCTAAAACCGGTGACCCCCGTTCGTTTAAACCGAATTGCCGAATTATTTGGCAATGAATGCGTGAAATACAGTTACATAATATGAAATGATATTCAAACGATTATGAAGTGCAATAGTATGGAAGGTGTCTAATTGGAATAAATATACTTCTTGAAATGGATACAAATATATATGTTATATAGGTTACAATAAAACCTTAAAGCTGTGTGAAGTTTCGCAATAGATCTGAATGGGAAATATTTCTTTTAATTTTAGCAATAATAAAAACATCGTGTCATTGAAAAATCAAAAAGACTAAGTCTTTAATAAGAAGTAGAAATATATTTCTTCATTTAAATTGTAGGTATTTAAATTTATTTGTATACAGAAGTACAAATAAATAAACCAACATAGAAACATTGTAGGAGTTAGGTGATAACGGTTAATATTGAGAGACACAAGACGTTACTTACCGTTCATTATTTAAATAAATAAAGATGCAATCAAGATGGCAGTAGTGTAATTGTAATAAATAAACAATTTTAAACCCTAATCTTCAAATTACCCTTAATGTAACCTTTATGTACATATCTTAATCCCAGTCAGCATTATCGGAAGCTTACAAATTAACATATAACTATTTATCTGGCATCTCGTGCGCCACCTCCGCTCTCACGTGCCTGCGCTCCGTCACCCTACGGCAAGTGAAGAAATTAGAATTGTTTCTCCACGTACAAGCCCATTTCCATCGATAAACCGAAAACAGTGTAAGGAAACTGTACGTGAAGTGTTGTGTAAAGAGTGGAATGAGAAATCCTGGCTAGAAAGAAACCCTTGACGGGAAGAACCCAGCAAAAGATCATGCAGGAACCCTTATTATGATTTCTATTCATGAATTAATTACAATTTTTAAAACCAATCCAAACCCTTTGTGATGAGAGTGTCAAAAGTATGCATTTCAATTCAAATGACAAATTTATTGTCTGCTATTTTTAACGTCGCAGTCTATGGGTATATGTTATAATTGAATTATAACTATCGTTATATGTTTAAATTGACTATACCTATATTCTTTACATTCTAATAAAGCACGAACCCTTCCTAATAAGCAAAAAAAGCATAAGTAAAAGATGTCTTCACAAGAATGTCGGGTCTAGTTTATTTACATTCGTATTTAACACGACTTCATAGAAAAATATAATGTATTGCTTGCCATTGATAATGTGAGTTATAGGGGCTTCCTTGAAAAGATATTTATCCTTAAGAAATATGCCTTTAAGAATCATTTAAAGTATACTTTAACTTACCATTGTTATATTTCTGGTCTAAGCAAATAAAATTTTATAAATGACAAAACCCGTTCTACAATTAAAATATTCATTAAACTTCAATCTAGTTGTAAGTCAATCAACTCTTAATAATAGTTGAGGAAATCCAAAATTTACAATTTTTTACCTGAAAATTACCTTAATCCTCATGACAGCCATCTACTAGCGAGCTGACTGCGTTTCATATGTGCATGCTGTTAGTTTCCTTACGACGAGCGAAGGAATCGAGAAAGATACTCATTAACCAATCTCAGGGAATAATTAAATGAAACAGAACGGTAAGTGTCACTCAACAGTGGAGGAAAGACCTGGCAAGAAGGTAACCGTACTAGGTAAAACCCCACGATAGATAATACAGGAACTCTGGTAACTATTGATAACCTTAAAAATAGGATAAGGAGCTGAATTACCTCATATATAACTGGTTGTGGAGGTTCTAATAAGAGTGACTTCCACTTCTTCTGCAGCGTACTTCAAATTAAATTAGATATGCAAAACAAAATTAGTAATTCCGTTTGGGACCCTCCGTATGTGCGTCTCCGCCAACTTTAACAGAATTATGAAGCAGTTGGTAGGTCAGTGCTGTTTCAATATTTAAATTATAAAGTTTGAGATGGTCAGTCAGAAAAGACAGCAGCCACCTGAACTTGTCGTGTATAGTGTCAGATCTAAACAGTGTGGAAATGAATGTTGAACATTAATAGCCGTGGGCTTGTTTGTAAATCCGGTTAGCCAAGTATCTTAGATATTTTACTATAGGAACTTTGAATTTGTTAATTTAAATTTTCATTTAGTGGTTCTAGGTTTCTTTGTGATATTTCTTAAAATCTTGTTTTGTAATAATTGTAGTATCTGTGGGCTTAAAGAGCCTGAATGACTCCATACGGGAGTTGCGTATGTAAATATACTGCGTAGAATTGTAAGGTAAACTGTAGTGCCCGTTCTTATTGGAAGAGAGTTTGTTTTATTAGGCCTTGAATTAAGCCATGATTATTTCTTTCTTCATTTCTCAGCAACAAGTCTGATATCTTTCTTTAGAAAGTGCTTATGTGAAAATTGCAAGTCATCCCCGTTCAGAGTTTAATTCCCACATAGCAGACCTGGTCTTGCTAGTGAAAGTCCTCGCCTAGAAGTTGTAAATGTGTGATAAGTTGATGTAACCTGCGTTGGGAGAGCAGAAGTGCTTGGCACTTGATCATGTTCACCCTCTCTCTCTACGGACTTAGCCAGTATTATAACGTTGTGATATATTATTGTAGTCTACTATGTATGAATAGTGGTTTCAGTGAGTGAGCTAATACAGGGGTGTCATCAGCAAATATGACCACTTGTGTATTTGGTGTTATCGATATATTTTTGATATAGATGTTGAACAAGAAGGGCCCAATAAATGATATTCGAAGGACTCCGGCCTAAATGGTTCATAGTGTAAATGAAAATTGGTGTACATCAACCTTAAACTTTCTATTATTCAAGTAGGTACTTATGAGGTGTTTGAGCCAATCTCGAAAGTTATACCGGTGTAATTTGTCAATGAGGCCGTTATGCCAGACCAGTTCAAACGAATTTCGATGTCAAATAAAACGGTGCTAGTCTAACTATTTTAATTGAAATCATTTCAGTCTGTTGAACCGATCCTGGCTTATATAAGTGGTTTTCTGCTTTCTCGAAGAACAAAATTTGGTAACATTCTAGGGTCCGGGAAATTTTGAGTTCGAAGAATAGCGTTGAATATACTTGTGAGGTAAGTCTTTGCTGCCTCTGAGAAACGTTTTAGCCTTGGATTGGCTATTAGTTCCGGTCCAGGCTTTCCTGGGAGTTTGCAAAAAGATTATCCGTATCGACTGCACAGGTCAGTAGTCCGTCAGGAGTTAATAATAGAGTTAAAAGCAGGTAGAGGAGCAATTCTTGCTTGAAATTTATGGCCAATGAGTATATAGATTAGATTTGCCGATTCCAATCGGAATCGGCATTATATTATTATGCAGTAATAAATCCTTTGTAATTTGCCTTTTGTGGCAATAATGTTGTTACATAGAGTATATCTGTTTATACCGTGTTGCAAAGCCCATTTCTTTGGATGATGGGGTGTATATGCTCTGGTATTTAAATATGGTGCCTGGTCTGACATCCAAGCAATGTTAATTGCAGTTAGTATAGCTGACGTTACTGTCGACAGCAGAATCAACGTCGTTTATCGTGTCGACATTGATGAAGACTGGTAGTAAACTATTCAGATGAAACCAGAACAAATATCAATCCATTAGCTGGAAGTTCAACACCCTCTTAGCATGTCTACGCCTGTGGCGAGACTACAAGACCATTCGCCAGTACCATATCCCGAATGTCTTCAGTGTGATGTGTTCTGCAGTGTGTTGGTTCTGAAGGGACCACCAGTAAAGCTTGCACGTACCATTGAAGTTGCTGACAAATTGTGTTTGTGTATTTCGAATTTATGTCCCCGGGTCATAGGCGAGTCAAGCTGCCGCTCCAGGCATCACGCCCTACGACCTACTTGCGTTAAAAAATAATTAAAAGGTTTTGGGTAAATGAAAATAATATAATCATGTATAGATATACGTGCCTAAAATATCTGTCTAATCACACTTTTAAGATTTCTACTTAAGAATGCTAAATAATTGTATATGCAAATAATAATAACATTTTGTAATATGTGTTTATTTATAATTGGATTATTAATTACAAAACAACAAAAAAGTGGTTTCTCATACGAATGTATTTATTTTCTGTCAGATCTAAATTATTATAAATTTCGTAATATTTGATTTAATGAAAAACTAAAGTGAACGACTTCACACTATGATCATAAATCATATTTCTCTTATATCAACTCTTTACTTAGAGTTAAGTATTGTTCACATGAAAAATACAAATAGAGTCAATCCTAGTGAAGAAACAAATCACGTAAATAATGGGCGTGTTTTGACACGAAATGACTTCATAACAATTCCTCTAAACACAACTTTTTGCGAGTGAATTTAAAACATTTTCCATGAATACCACTTTCGTACTAAAAAATGTATGCTCCACGCCTTGCATTTCCTAAGTAGGCCTACAACTCTGACTTGCAGGGAGCATTTACACAGTGCTTTCAATTTAGCATTGAGTTTCAGCTTGACGGCTGTTGTCTGAATGCGCGATAGTGCGGTTAGAAGCAGTTCAGTGTGTTTTATGTGTTTGTCTTTTATTAAAGACGTACCACCACGCCGCTAATCAGTGGGTAAGCATGGAAAATTTATATTTGGTATTTAGACATATTTATGTTTTAAGAGGTATTTTGTAGCTGTTCCTCCTGTTTTTAAGAGTCGTAAACATTTATACCTATCTTTATATTATTTAGATTTTTCCAAAGTATCAATTTGTTTGAATTTAGGTACATTGCTTTTATGATTAATAACTTTAGTTTGGATAACACAATCAAAATTAGTCCACACTTATGAATTTCAATAGACTTTTAATTTCTAAACCATCAGCAATTGAAAACATGTTTAAATATCTTTAAAAAGGGTTACTCAATTTGCTATACAAGTTTGAATTAAAAATTTATACATTTTCGTTTTTAGGTTTAAGTATTAGTATTTGTGAATTCATTTCTGAATTTAAATTTTCTCCAATATTTAATTTAGGTACAATTATACTTGTTAATTTACTTTCATTAGGATTTGTTTGTTCAAAAACATCATTTACCAATTTTTCTTCTGACATATTGACTTATTAAAAAAAAGTTTAATTACCTTTATCCACTTGTACTTACAGAAACTCGCTGTCTAAACAATTGTATCTAACTATTAACTCAAGCAGACTGCCTGTCTGTTTAATAGCTCTAACAAAGACAGGTTACATTAAATTCCCGTTTATGTTTATGATATAGATCTAATTTTCAAAACAATTTTATATTCAAAATATTATATTTATTTTATAATTTGTTTATTGCTCTTTATTAGAGATTGGAGGAAGTTGCAGCTGCCGTGGAGATGAGGGATACTCTTATACGAATGTGTTTATATATAAAGACCTAAACCATGCATCAAGAATGTAGGTTTCCAAATAAGCTACATATATTTTATTAGGAAATATATATATATATATATATATATAAATTTATTTATATTTAAATATATACTTATATTTATATTAGTACTACTTTATATAATTTTGACAAAATGCTTTTTATAAAAGAATTTATTTTTAAAAAAATCTTTTATCATTACAAACAAAATTCCTGATTGACTGTCAGTCATTTGACACCAACAATATTTGTCATATGTTTGACGGTTTTAATTGGAAGTTGGTTAAATATCATACGTTTGTCTTGTTTGTAAGCATTATGATATTTGAAGGACTTTAAAGGTGATTCTGAAGCACTATTGACCTTGTTATCGCCTTTCTAAATATATGCAATAAAACCTTATATTTATGCTTAAATATTTAAATTTAGTTAGTTCATTTTATAATTAGTTTAGTTTTGTTTTTAAAGTTTCTTAAGTGGTATTCAAATAAATAGAATAGGTTTACATTTAGATTTAGTACTTAAGATGTAAACCAACATTTAAAAAAAATTAGTATTTTTAAGATACTAGATTTTTAAGAAATATGATAAAACAAAAATATATAAAAGAAACCTCTATTTTAACATTTAATGGCTCTTTAAATAATGCACAATAATGGGAAAATATGATTATATTTTTATTTAATAATATGAGTAAGAATTTATCTTAGGAGTTTTAGAGCAAAAACTGAAAATATAATAATTGAAAGTAATACAAACAATAAATAAGAAACCAGGTGACAAAATCAATTGAAAAAGTAAAGGATATTTTCTAATTAGGGTAGCCTTGAGTACCAGGCTAGTGGCAGGTATTCTCATATTCTTGTCAACGGATTCTTGTAACTCCGATGAATCAGAAACTACTATTTTCTGTTCGGTACAGTCAAAAGGTAACTAAAAAATGTAGGGGTTTTTGGCTTCCCGAGGTGAAAAAGCGTTTGTCCTCCGTGACAGACGGAATAGGAGAACAGGGTTTTTGACAAAGGGCTGAGACTAAATATTATTTCCATTTTTTATATCAATAATTTTAAAACTTTAAAGATTACATTAGACTGATCTGAGTCTTATTTTACCATTGTATTATGTTAAACAAGGTTTTGTAAATTTGAAATAGTTAGTTTTCTCAACCCTGTGAGTCTACTACAGCCCTCGGTCAGTGATACCCGATGACGAAGATACTGCCAACCTTTGAAAGTTAACTCGCATAAATACCTAGTAAGATTCTTGTTTAGGTACATATAGTGAAAGTGATAAGTGAATACAAGAAAACAGTGTTGCAAAACCTAGAAATATATATATATATATATATATATATATATATATATATATATATATATTTATATATATATATAATGTTTGTGTCCGTGTATGTTGATGTCGATACATACATTTACTCTCATCTACTCGCAGTTTTACCTGAATAATAATGCTTTAAATTATATAAGAAAGTATTAGTTATGTGTGTCACATTTAAAATTGCGTCCTAATTAGCATTCAGATGACCTTGTTACTAGAACTATGCTACGATGGTAAAGCTTTAATCATGTGGTCTATTATATATTTTTAAGTTAACATATTAGGACATAACATTTGTTATAACTCTAATATAATCTAAGCATTCAACCTGTATTATTATTATTATTATTTCTAAGTAAAATAGTGATAGTTTATGTATAACTGAATGTAGTGTTTATTAGTTTCATTACACACTCAGAACAAAGAGACAATTGTATTGACTTTTCCATCCCCGCAGAACGTCTCTCAAAAACTTTTATAATTGGATGTTCCCGTCAACAAAAGGTGAAGCGCTTTTGTTGTTCACAAATCGAGGACTGAGTTTAAGAGGGACAGGCACCATTTTGATATCCTTATTTAGGATATCTACCGCTGTCTGCTATAGAATAAAGAACAACCTAAAATATATTTAAGAAAATTGGGACTATATTTTTAATAATTATTATCAGGATATTACAATAACTGAGTTATTATTGTAATTGCTTACTCAGGAAAATAAATACACTGCTTTAATATTTTAACCTCTTCAGCCCTTCTCTCAGAAAAAAATACGATTGGATGTTTTCGATGAAGAAGATTTTTTGTTATTCCGAAAATGAAGACTGGTTTTATAGGGAAGTACGTCGTCGTGAAACCCTTATTTAGGATTTATACCTCTGAAAACTTTCTTCTTCGAAAATATTTTAAATTAATAATGTTTAAAATATATTTAATATTTTCCAATAAGACTGAATTAAATGAATACTTGAGTAAACTTACACGCTAGCAAAGGGATATCGTTTTGAAATGCTCATTACAACCGCTTCAGTAATGTAGGGCTTCAAAACAGTGAAATTTCAATAGTTAATAACAGTGACCAAATGAATAACAATAATACTTTCTATTTTATAGCTTTTATTTTCTACTTTTTAAATGAGGTTTTTAGTATAGCTATATACAGTAATTGATATTACTGTATAATTATATTTGACGAAAATGAATTCAAGGTGTTTAGTGTGATTGGCTGCTGTTATGAGGAACGTTTTATTATTTCTCTACTGTCTCGTTCTATTTATAACTTCATTTAAAACGTTATTTGAATGACGAAGAAATCGAGTTACTGTTGGAAATTATTTAGATATGAAACTAAACACTCCTTGATATATAATTCAACGTAAGTAATCTGAGTGATATTTTGTTAATGAAAGTAAAATTGGATGTTTACTGTATTTCGTTACGTTAAGATTGTAATATATTTGTTTGTTACGATACACCACCCTATATATATTTATATATATATATATATATATATATATATATATATATATATATATATATATTTATATATTTTTTTGAATATTGCATTGTTGTGTTACATAATTTATAATTGACCAGCAAAAGTTATATGCATTCTCATTGAATTAATAGTAGGTATGTTTCAAAGAAAGACACGTTTTATGAGTAATACAGATCAAGAGTTTAATTAGTTATAAATTCTAAAATAAAGACAAATTAAAGAAATGGAAATTATTTTCTAGTTCCACTCATCTTATATTATTTCATCTATTTGAATAGGAAGTTAACAAATTCGATCAGTTATGAAAATAAATAAACTAACTTAATAAATAAACTTGTAGTATATATATATATATATATATATATATATATATATATATATATATATATGAGATATCCTGATCCAAGATTGTTTCAGTCATTTTTTGCATTAAATATACTATAAATCTATAAATTGTTACTTGAAACAGAATTTCTACATCACGTGGATTAATCACACATTTAAAACACTTTCAAAGTTACACAAAAACCTAGAGATTCACTATTCGATCAGCTAAAACTGTTAACAACATAAAACTGTATTTTAGCACTTGATCACTTATATCTCATCTAAATGACGACGCACCGTTTCAAACATTTCTGTATCTGACAACTGAGAGGTTCGCGAGCATTCATTCTCTCAGAACATTCGTACCTACAACAAACGATGTCAGATGAACAGTTTCACCGCTAAAGTTCGTAACCGTCTTAGTGAAACCGAGCTCGAGTCGTCATTTTGACGTTACATAAGTGATCGTGTGATTTTTTTTTAAGATGGTGTTGTCTATACATATTTTTGTAAAAGTTCTTTAATTTTATTAAATACCTGTCCTACAACTCATTCGTTTGTTACAATCTGTGTTTTTTGTAACTAAAATGTTTTTACCATTATTTTTAAAGACAAAACATTTGTGTTCACCATTACATTAAAACTTAGTCATTGTATTATTTATTTTTCTTTCTGATAGTAGGGTTCGTAGCTTCTTATAGTATTTTTTCCAAGCTCAAATGAAGTATTGGATATTACAATGTTTAACACAGTAATTAAAAAAAACATTATTTTGGCGAATAAAAAGAAATTATGATACATAAGTAAACGTGTGAAAAAATTTAGACTAAGTAATCTAGAGTTAAAGAAGAAGATTCTAACATGTTATTGTATCACTTATCTGAAATACCATTTGTGCCAAGTAAATCCGGCATTCTTCTCTTTAGCACAAGCCCATGTTACGTCCTTCATTATTGTAGAATGGAACATGTCTGATCTAAAAAAGATTAAGTAATATTAAAATGTTTTTTTATGATTGTTTGTTTGTGATCCGTTACTATAGAGACGCTACAAAGGCCAATATGTCACAACTTTATTATTTGACACATGACCAACTAATGTCGTTATTTTAATATAATCGATGCTCTTATTAGACCGATAGCTGAGGCGGTGGGTCGTGCACTTCAAGGTTATTGCAATTTTGTTTTATTGGCTTCAAAGCCACTTAGGTAATGTAACAAACCCATGTTGTCGCCTTGCAATGTGGTTGGAGGCGAATGGGAGATGGAATGGCATCATAAGCTGCTTAAAAAATAGTTTGTCAGTAGATTACGGTAATGATTGTTGATAAAAGCTTGCGATTAGCATCAATGGACTCGAACACATTTTTTATTCAAGTGTCTTGTAAAAACGCTTTTAGTATCTACGATGTATGTAGAAAACTTTACATTTTTCCCCAATTTTCCTCCACTGTGTATGAGTAATGGTTAAATTTACAGACAAATCCATAACGTCGTACTACATAAAGCAGTTTGTAGTTGAAAGAACACAACCATTTATTATTTAAATTGTTATTACTACACAGATTAGACGGTCCGCGTCACTCCAGTTGATTCGGCATTCACATCAAGCGAATCTGTATTTAATTTGAAAACAATCAGTGTTTCAAACAAATTAAAAATTGTTCTCTTGTTTGGATGTGTTTCGTAAAGTTGTTGTATACTATCATTATTATTGTATTGTGCGTACATGATGAGAACGTTTGACCATCAATATTTACGCCACGACACGACAAAAAGTACCCAGCAAATGCCGTGCAACGGTCTTCATCAAGTAATCAGATGGAATAAGACCTTTACCCTCAATATCCACCACAAAATGAAGACAGTATCCGTCCACCGACTAAAAACCAGTAAAGGTTTTGTTGGAGAGTATTCCAGATCAACTGTAACTACCAACATTGCAGCCAAATATCATACGCGAACCATGGCCTGCTACACCTCTAATACCAACTCGGGTGTCATCATCACCTCAACAACAAGTTCTATAACAATCACGGAATTAAAACATACTTGTTACTGTAGCACGTATCGTGACCTTGTATCTGTTAAGGTAAAACTGTGTTGACCACACCAAGAATAGAAATTAAAAATAAATGTAAGTGTACGGTTAGGCTGTTCTTTAGAAGTACAAGAAAGACTTACTGGAATTACTTTGAAAGAAACCAATAATAAATTTGTGCCCTCTGTGCCACTTCAAAATTGCTGTTTGTTAATCTCTTCAAGACCTCTGTGATATTTGACAAGGCCCTACCAGCAATATTATTGGACATAGTCATTAACAGAAAATTTTCAGTGGTAAGCTGAATTACCAAAGGTAACCGGAAAAGTTCAAAGACATCAATAGGGACGGTAGTAATATGAAGAGAGGAACCATTATTTGCTTTCGTGTCTTAATACAGTTGTATTAGATCAACAGAACATTTTTATGTCTACAACGTGAAATAGATAAAAAGAACAGTGTTATATATACAACTTGAACTAGATCAACAGAACGTTGTTATTTCTAAAACTTGAAGTAGATCAACAAAACAGTGATATGTCTACAACTTGAAATAAATCAACAGAACAATGTTATGTCTACAATTTGACCTAGATCAACAGTACAGTGTTATGTCTACAACTTGAACTAGATCCACAGAACAGTGTTATGTGTACATCATGAATTAGATCAACAGAACAGTGTTACGTCTACAACTAGAACTAGTTCAACAGAACAGTGTTAGGTCTACAACCTGAACTAGATCAAAAGAACAGTGTTATTTCTACAACGTGAACTAGATCAACAGAACAATGTTATGTCTACAACTTGACCTAGATCAAAAGAACAGTGTTATGTCTACAACCTGAACTAGATCAACAGAACAGTGTTATGTCTACAACTTGAACTAGATCAAAAGAACAGTGTTATGCTTACAACGTGAACTAGATCAACAGAACAGTGTTATATCTACAACTTGACCTAGATCAACAGTCAGTGTTATGTCTACATCCTGAATTAGATCAAAAGAAAAGTGTTATTTCTACAACGTGAACTAGATCAACAGAAAAATGTTATGTCTACAACTAGAACTAGTTCAACAGATCAGTGTTATGTCTACACCGTGAACTAGATCAAAAGAACAGTGTTATGTCTACAACGTGAACTAGATCAACAGAACAGTGTTATGTCTACAACTTGACCTAGATCAAAAGAACAGTGTTATGTCTACAACCTGATTAAGATCAACAGAAAAGTGTTATGTCTACAACTTGAACTAGATCAAAAGAACAATGTTATGTCTACAACTTGACCTATATTAACAGTAGAGTGTTATATAGAGTGTCTTTATCCTGAATTAGATCAACAGAATAGTGTTATGTTTATAACTTGAATTTGATCAACAGAACATTTTTATGTCTACAACTTGAACTAGATCAACAGAATAGTGCTATGTCTACAAGTTGAACTTCATCAGCAGAACAGTGGTATATCTACAACCTGAATTTCAACAGTAAAACAAATATATTTTTTCAACATTTTGAAATGCCTAGCAACGCTTTCATGAATAATGTGAAAAAAATTTATTTTTTTAACATTTCAAAATGCCTTGCAACGCTTTCATGAATTTTATAAAAAAAATATTTTTTTTCAACATTTCAAAATCCCTAGCAACTCTTTCATGAATTTTTTTAAGAAAATATTTTTTCAACATTTTAAAATGCCTAACAACGCTTTCATTAATTGTGTGAACAAAATATACGTTTTCAACATTTCAAAATGCCTAGCAACGCTTTCATGAGTTTTGTAAAAAAAATATTTTTTTTCAACATTTTAAAATGCCTAGGAACGCATTCATGAATTTTGTGAGAAAAATATGTTTTTTCAACATTTCAAAATGCTTAGCAACGCTTTCATGAATTTTGTAAGAAAAATATATTTTTTCAACATGTCAAAATGCCTAGCAACCTTTTCATGAATTTTGTAAAAAAAATATATTTTTTCAACATTTCAAAAAGCCTAGCAACGCTTTCATGAATTTTGTAAAAAAAAATATTTTTTCAACATTTTAAAATGCCTAACAACGCTTTCATTAATTGTGTGAACAAAATATATGTTTTCAACATTTCAAAATGCCTAGCAACGCTTTCATGAGTTTTGTAAAAAAAATATATTTTTTCAACATTTTAAAATGCCTAGCAACGCTTTCAATAATTATGTGAACAAAATATATGTTTTCAACATTTCAAAATGCCTAACAACGCTTTTATGAATTTTGTGAAAAAAATATATTTTTGCAACATTTTAAAATGCATAGCAACGCTTTCATGAATTTTGTGAATAAAATATATTTTTTCAACATTTCAAAATGCCTAGCAACGCTTTTATGAGTTCTGTAAAAAAAATATATTTTTTCAACATTTCAAAATGCCTAGCAACGCTTTCATGAATTTTGTAAACAAAATATATTTTTCAAACATTTTAAAATGCATAGCAACGCTTTCATGAATTTTGTAAAAAAAATGTATTTTTTCAACATTTCAAAATGCCTAGCAACGCTTTTATTAAATTTGTAAAAAAAATATATTTTTCAAACATTTTAAAATGCATAACAACGCTTTCATGAATTTTGTGAAAAAAATATATTTTTTCAACATTTTAAAATGCCTAGCAACGCTGTTATGAATAATGTGAAAAAAATTTATTTTTTCAACACTTCAAAATGCCTTGCAACGCTTTCATGAATTTTGTAAAAAAAATTTATTTTTTCAACATTTCAAAATGCCTAGCAATGCTTTTATGAATTCTGTAAAAAAAATATATTTTTTCAACATTTCAAAATGCCTAGCAACGCTTTCATGAATTTTGTAAACAAAATACATTTTTCAAACATTTTAAAATGCAAAGCAACGCTTTCATGAATTTTGTGAAAAAAATATATTTTTCAACATTTTAAAATGCCTAACAACGCTGTAATGAATAATGTGAAAAAAATTTATTTTTTCAACATTTAAAAATGCCTAGCAACGCTTTCATGAATTTTGTGAACAAAATAAATTTTTCAAACATTTTAAAATGAATAGCAACGCTTTTATGAATTTTGTAAAAAAAATATATTTTTACAACATTTTAAAATGCATAGCAACGCTTTCATGAATTTTGTGAATAAAATATATTTTTTCAACATTTCAAAATGCCTAGCAACGCTCTTATGAATTCTGCAAAAAAATATATTTTTTCAACATTTCAAAATGCCTAGCAACGCTTTCATGAATTTTGTAAACAAAATACATTTTTCAAACATTTTAAAATGCATAGCAACGCTTTCATGAATTTTGTGAAAAAAATATATTTTTTCAACATTTTAAAATGCCTAACAACGCTGTTATGAATAATGTGAAAAAAATTTATTTTTTCAACATTTCAAAATGCCTAGCAACGCTTCCATGAATTTTGTAAAAAAAAATATTTTTTCAACATTTTAAAATGCCTAACAACGCTTTCAATAATTGTGTGAACAAAATATATGTTTTCAACATTTCAAAATGCCTAACAACGCTGTTATGAATAATGAGAAAAAATATATTTTTTGAACATTTCATATTGCCTAGCAACGCTTTCACGAATTTTGTAAAAATTATATTTTTACAACATTTTAAAATGCATAGCAACACTTTCATGAATTTTGTGAAAAAAATATATTTTTTCAACATTTCAAAATGCCTAGCAACGCTTTCATGAATTTTGTAAAAAAAATATATTTTTTGAACATTTCATATTGCCTAGCAACGCTTTCACGAATTTTGTAAAAAAAATATTTTTTCAACATGTCAAAATACCTAGCAACGCTTTCATGAATTTTGTGAAAAAAAATATTTTTTCAAAATTTTAAAATGCTAGCAACGCTGTTATGAATAATGTGAAAAAAATATATTTTTTCAATATTTCAAAATGCCTAGCAACGCTTCCATGAATTTTGTAAAAAAAAAATATGTTTTCAACATTTTAAAATGCCTAACAACGCTTTCAATAATTGTGTGAACAAAATATATGTTTTCAACATTTCAAAATGCCTAACAACGCTGTTATGAATAATGAGAAAAAATATATTTTTTGAACATTTCATATTGCCTAGCAACCCTTTCACGAATTTTGTAAAAAAAAATATTTTTTCAACATGTCAAAATGCCTAGCAACGCTTTCATGAATAATGTGAAAAAAATATATTTTTTCAACATTTCAAAATGCCTAGCAACGCTTTCATGAATTTTGGAATTTTGTAAAAAAAATATATTTTTCCAACATTTTAAAATGCCTAACAACGCTTTCAATAATTGTGTGAACAAAATACATGTTTTCAACATTTCAAAATGCCTAGCAACGCTTTTATGAATTTTGTAAAAAAATATATATTTTTTGAACATTTCATATTGCCTAGCAACGCTTTCACGAATTTTGTAAAAAAAATATTTTTTCAACATGTCAAAATACCTAGCAACGCTTCCATGAATTTTGTAAAAAAAAATATTTTTTCAACATTTTAAAATGCCTAACAACGCTTTCAATAATTGTGAGAACAAAATATATGTTTTCAACATTTCAAAATGCCTAGCAACGCTGTTATGAATAATGTGAAAAAATATATTTTTTCAACATTTCAAAATGCCTAGCAACGCTTTCATGAGTTTCGTAAAAAAATATATCTTTTCAACATTTTAAAATGCATAGCAACCCTTTCATGAATTTTGTGAAAAAAAATATATTTTTTCAACATTTCAAAATGCCTAGCAACGCTTTCATGAATTTTGTAAAAAAAATTATTTTTTCAACATGTCAAAATGCCTAGCAACGCTTTCATGAATTTTGTGAAAAAAATATATTTTTTCAAAATTTTAAAATGCTAGCAACGCTGTTATGAATAATGTGAAAAAAATATATTTTTTCAACATTTCAAAATGCCTAGCAACGCTTTCATGAATTTTGTAAAAAAAATATATTTTTTGAACATTTCATATTGCCTAGCAACGCTTTCACGAATTTTGTAAAAAAAATATTTTTTCAACATGTCAAAATACCTAGCAACGCTTCCATGAATTTTGTAAAAAAAAATTTTTTTTCAACATTTTAAAATGCCTAGCAACGCTGTTATGAATAATGTGAAAAAATATATTTTTTCAACATTTCAAAATGCCTAGCAACGCTTTCATGAGTTTCGTAAAAAAATATATCTTTTCAACATTTTATAATGCCTAGCAACGCTTTTATGAATATTGTGAAAAAAAATTATATTTTGAACATCTCATATTGTCTAGCAACGCTTTCACGAATTTTGTAAAAAAAAATATTTTTTCAACATGTCAAAATGCCTAGCAACGCTTTCATGAATTTTGTAAAAAAAATATATTTTTTCAACATTTTAAAATGCCTAACAACGCTTTCAATAATTGTGTGAACAAAATATATGTTTTCAACATTTCAAAATGCCTAGCAACGCTCTTATGAATTCTGCAAAAAAATATATTTTTTCAACATTTCAAAATGCCTAGCAACGCTTTCATGAATTTTGTAAACAAAATACATTTTTCAAACATTTTAAAATGCTTAGCAACGCTTTCATGAATTTTGTGAAAAAAATATATTTTTTTAACATTTTAAAATGCCTAACAACGCTGTTATGAATAATGTGAAAAAAATTTATTTTTTCAACATTTCAAAATGCCTAGCAACGATTTCATGAATTTTGTAAAAAAAATATATTTTTTCAACATTTTAAAATGCCTAACAACGCTTTCAATAATTGTGTGAACAAAATATATGTTTTCAACATTTCAAAATGCCTAGCAACGCTTTTATGAATTTTGTAAAAAAAATATATTTTTACAACATTTTAAAATGCATAGCAACGCTTTCATGAATTTTGTGAAAAAAATATATTTTTTCAACATTTCAAAGTGCCTAGCAACGCTTTCATGAATTTTGTGAAAAAAATATATTTTTTCAAAATTTTAAAATGCTAGCAACGCTGTTATGAATAATGTGAAAAAAATATATTTTTTCAACATTTCAAAATGCCTAGCAACGCTTCCATGAATTTTGTAAAAAAAATATTTTTTCAACATTTTAAAATGCCTAACAACGCTTTCAATAATTCGTGTGAACAAAATATATGTTTTCAACATTTCAAAATGCCTAGCAACGCTGTTATGAATAATGTGAAAAAATATATTTTTTCAACATTTCAAAATGCCTAGCAACGCTTTCATGAGTTTTGTGAAAAAATATATTTTTTGAACATTTCATATTGCCTAGCAACGCTTTCACGAATTTTGTAAAAAAAAATATTTTTTCAACATGTCAAAAAGCCTAGCAACGCTTTCTTGAATTTTGTGAAAAAAATATATTTTTTCAAAATTTTAAAATGCTAGCAACGCTGTTATGAATAATGTGAAAAAAAATATATTTTTTCAACATTTCAAAATGCCTAGCAACGCTTCCATGAATTTTTTTAAAAAAAATATATTTTCAACATTTTAAAATGCCTAGCAACGCTTTCATGACTTTTGTAAAAAAAAATATTTTTTCAACATTTTAAAATGCCTAGCAACGCTTTCATGAGTTTTGTAAAAAAATATATTTTTTCAACATTTTATAATGCCTAGCAACGCTTTTATGAATATTGTGAAAAAAATTTATTTTTTGAACATTTCATATTGCCTAGCAACGCTTTCACGAATTTTGTAAAAAAAATATATTTTTACAACATTTTAAAATGCATAGCAACGCTTTCATGAATTTTGTGAAAAAAATATATTTTTTCAACATTTCAAAATGCCTAGCAACGCTTTCATGAATTTTGTGAAAAAAATATATTTTTTCAAAATTTTAAAATGCTAGCAGCGCTGTTATGAATAATGTGAAAAAAATTTATTTTTTCAACATTTCAAAATGCCTTGCAGCGCTTTCATAAATTTTGTAAAAAAAATATATTTTTTCAACATTTTAAAATGCCTAACAACACTTTCAATAATTGTGTGAAAAAAATATATGTTTTCAACATTTCAAAATGCCTAGCAACCTTTTATGAATTTTATAAAAAAAATATATTTTTACAACATTTTAAAATGCATAGCAACGCTTTCATGAATTGTTTGAAAAAAATATATTTTTTCAACATTTTAAAATGCCTAGCAACGCTGTTATTAATAATGTGAAAAAAATATAATTTTTCAACATTTCAAAATGCCTAGCAACGCTTTCATGAATTTTGTAAAAAAATATACTTTTTCAACATTTCAAAATGCCTAGCAACGCTTTCATGAGTTTTGAAAAGAAATATTTATTTTCAACATTTTAATATGCCTAGCAACGCTTTCATGAATTTTGTGAGAAAAATATATTTTTTTAACATGTAAGAATGCCTAGCAACGATTTCATGAATTTTGTAAGAAAAATATATTTTGTCAACATTTCAAAATGCCAAGCAACGCTTTTATAAATTTTGTAAAAAAAATATATTTTTTCAACATTTCAAAATGCCTAGCAACGCTTTCATGAATTTTGTGAAAAAAATATATTTTTTCAAAATTTTAAAATGCTAGCAGCGCTGTTATGAATAATGTGAAAAAAATTTATTTTTTCAACATTTCAAAATGCCTCGCAACGCTTTCATAAATTTTGTAAAAAAAATATATTTTTTCAACATTTTAAAATGCCTAACAACACTTTCAATAATTGTGTGAACAAAATATATGTTTTCAACATTTCAAAATGCCTAGCAACCTTTTATGAATTTTATAAAAAAAATATATTTTTACAACATTTTAAAATGCATAGCAACGCTTTCATGAATTGTTTGAAAAAAATATATTTTTTCAACATTTTAAAATGCCTAGCAACGCTGTTATGAATAATGTGAAAAAAATATAATTTTTCAACATTTCAAAATGCCTAGCAACGCTTTCATGAATTTTGTAAAAAAATATACTTTTTCAACATTTCAAAATGCCTAGCAACGCTTTCATGAGTTTTGAAAAGAAATATTTATTTTCAACATTTTAATATGCCTAGCAACGCTTTCATGAATTTTGTGAGAAAAATATATTTTTTTAACATGTCAGAATGGCTAGCAACGATTTCATGAATTTTGTTAGAAAAATATATTTTGTCAACATTTCAAAATGCCTAGCAACGCTTTTATAAATTTTGTAAAAAAAATATATTTTTTCAACATTTCAAAATGGCTAGCAACGCTTTTATGAATTTTGTAAAAAAAATATATTTTTACAACATTTTAAAATGCATAGCAACGCTTTCATGAATTTTGTAAAAAAAACATATGTTTTCAACATTTCAAAATGCCTAGCAACGCTTTCAAGAATTTTGTAAAAAACATATATATTTTTCAAACATTTTAAAATGCATAGCAATGCTTTCATGAATTTTGTGAAAAAAATATATTTTTTCAACATTTTAAAATGCCTAGCAACGATGTTATGAATAATGTGAAAAATCTTATTTTTTCAACATTTCAAAATGCCTTGCAACGCTTTCATGAATTTTGTAAAA
Source organism: Prosapia bicincta (assembly GCA_036971475.1). Taxonomy (NCBI): domain Eukaryota; kingdom Metazoa; phylum Arthropoda; class Insecta; order Hemiptera; family Cercopidae; genus Prosapia; species Prosapia bicincta. Next base: position 37,928,426 of record JBAIZL010000003.1, read on the forward strand.
AAAAATATTTTTTCAACATTTTAAAATGCCTAGCAACGCTTTCAATAATAGTGCGAACAAAATATATGTTTTCAACATTTCAAAATGCCTAACTACGCCTTTATGAATTTTGTAAAAAAAATATATTTTCAAACATTTTAAAATGCATAGCAACGCTTTCATGAATTTTGTGAAAAAAATATATGTTTTCAACATTTTAAAATGCCTAGAAACTCTCTTATGAATAATGTGAAAAAAATTTTATTTTTTTAACATTTAAAAATGCCTAGCAACGCTTTCATGAATTTTGTAAAAAAAATATATTTTTTCAACATGTCAAAATGCCTAGCAATGCTTTCATGAATTTTGTAAAAAAAATATATTTTTTCAACATTTCAAAATGCCTAGCAACGCTTTTATGAAATTTGTAAAAAAAATATATTTTTACAACATTTTAAAATGCATACCAACGCTTTCATTAATTTTGTAAAAAAAGTATATTTTTTCAACATTTCAAAATGCATAGCAACGCTTTCATGAATTTTGTGGAAAAAATATATTTTTTCAACATTTTAAAATGCCTAGCACCGCTGTTATGAATAATGTGAAAAAAATTATTTTTTCAACATTTCAAAATGCCTTGCAACGCTTTCATGAATTTTGTAAAAAAAAATATTTTTTCAACATTTTAAAATGCCTAACAACGCTTTCAATAATTGTGTGAACAAAATATATGTTTTCAACATTTCAAAATGCCTAGCAACACTGTTATGAATAATGTGAAAAAAGTATATTTTTTTAACATTTCAAAATGCGTAGCAACGCTCGCATGAGTTTTGTAAAAAAAATATTTTTTTTAAACATTTTAATATGCCTAGCAACGCTTTCATGAATTTTGTGAGAAAAATATATGTTTTCAACATGTTTGTTTTTTCAACATGTCAAAATACCCAGCAATGCTTTCATGAATTTTGGAAAAAAGAATATTTTTTCAACATTTTAATATGCCTAGCAACGCTTTCATGAATTTTGTGAGAAAAATATATTTTTTCAACATTTCAAAATGCCTAGCAACGCTTTCATGAATTTTGTAAAAAAAATATATTTTTTCAACATGTCAATATACCTAGCAATGCTTTCATGAATTTTGTAAAAAAAAATATTTTTTCAACATTTTAAAATGCCTAGCAACGCTTTCAATAATTGTGCGAATAAAATATATGTTTTTCACATTTCAAAATGACTAGCAAACGCTTTTATGAATTTTGTAAACAAATATATTTTTACAACATTTCAAAATGCCTTGCAACGCTCTCATGAATTTTGTAAAAAAAATATATTTTTTCATCATTTCAAAATGCCCAGCAACTTTTTCATGAATTTTGTAAAAAAAAATATTTTTTCAACATTTTAAAATGCCTAACAACGCTTTCAATAATTGTGTAAACAAAATATATGTTTTCAACATTTCAAAATGTCTAGCAACGCTGTTATGAATAATGTGAAAAAAATATATTTTTTTAACATTTCAAAATGCCTAGCAACGCTTTCATGAGTTTTGTAAAAAAAATATTTTTTTTTCAACATTTTAATATGCCTAGCAACGCTTTCATGAATTTTGTGAGAAAAATATATTTTTTCAACATTTCAAAATAGCTAGCAACGCTTTCATGAATTTTGTAAAAAAAATATATTTTTTCAACATTTTAAAATGCCTAGCAACTCTGATATGAATAATGTGAAAAAAATATATTTTTTCAACATTTCAAAATGCCTTGCAACGCTTTCATGAATTTTGTAAAAAAAATATATTTTTTCAACATTTCAAAATGCCTAGCAACGCTTCCATGAATTTTGTAAAGAAAAATATTTTTTCAACATTTTAAAATGCCTAACAACGCTTTCAATAATTGTGTGAACAAAATATACGTTTTCAACATTTCAAAATGCCTAGCAACGCTGTTATGAATAGTGTGAAAAAAATATATTTTTTCAACATGTCAAAATGCCTAGCAACCCTTTCATGAATTTTGTGAGAAAAATATGTGTTTTCAACATTTCAAAATGCCTAGCAACTCATTCATGAATTTTTAAAAAAAAATATTTTTTCAACATTTTAAAATACCTAAAAACGCTTTCAATAATTGTGTGAACAAAATATACGTTTTCAACATTTCAAAATGCCTAGCCACGCTGTTATGAATAATGTGAAAAAAATTTATTTTTTCAACATTTCAAAATGCCTTGCAACGCTTTCAATAATTGTGTGAACAAAGTTTATGTTTTAAACATTTCAAAATGCCTAGCAACGCAGTTATGAATAATGTGAAAAATATATATTTTTTCAACATTTCAAAATGCCTAGCAACGCTTTCATGAATTTTGTGAAAAAAAAAATATATTTTTTCAACATTTTAAAATGCCTAACAACGCTTTTATAAATTTTGTAAAAAAAATATATTTTTTCAACATTTAAAAATGGCTAGCAACGCTTTTATGAGTTTTGTAAAAAAAATATATTTTTACAACATTTTAAAATGCAAAGCAACGCTTTCATGAATTTTGTAAGAAAAATATATTTTTTCAACATTTTAAAATGCCTAACAACGCTTTCAATAATTGTGTGAACAAAATATACGTTTTCAACATTTCAAAATGCCTAGCAACGCTGTTATGAATAGTGTGAAAAAAATATATTTTTTCAACATGTCAAAATGCCTAGCAACCCTTTCATGAATTTTGTGAGAAAAATATGTTTTTTCACCATTTCAAAATGCCTAGCAACGCTTTTATTAATTTTGTAAAAAAATATATTTTTCAAACATTTTAAAATGCATAACAACGCTTTCATGAATTTTTGTGAAAAAAATATATTTTTTCAACATTTTAAAATGCCTAGCAACGCTGTTACGAATAATGTAAAAAAAATATATTTTTTCAACATGTCAAAATGCCTAGCAACCCTTTCATGAATTTTGTGAGAAAAATATGTTTTTTCACCATTTCAAAATGCCTAGCAACGCTTTTATTAATTTTGTAAAAAAATATATTTTTCAAACATTTCAAAATGCATAGCAACGCTTTCATGAATTTTGTGAATAAAATATATGTTTTCAACATTTCAAAATGCCTAGCAATGCTTTTATGAATTTTGTAAAAAAAAAATATTTTTTCAAAATTTCAAAATGGCTAGCAACGCTTTCATGAATTTTGTAAACAAAATATATTTTTCAAACATATCAAAATGCATAGCAACGCTTTCATGAATTTTGTAAAAAAAATATATTTTTTCAACATTTCAAAATGCCTAGCAACGCTTTTATTAATTTTGTAAAAATATATTTTTCAAACATTTTAAAATGCCTAGCAACGCTTTTACTAATTTTGTAAGAAAAATATATTTTTCAAACATTTTAAAATGCATAACAACGCTTTCATGAATTTTGTGAAAAAAATATATTTCTTCAACATTTCAAAATGCCTTGCAACGCTTTCATGAATTTTGTAAAAAAAATATATTTTTTTAACATTTCAAAATGCTTAGCAACGCTTTCATGAATTTTGTAAAAAAAAATATTTTTTCAACATTTCAAAATGCCTATCAACGCTTTCAATAATGGTGTAAACAAAATATATGTGTCCAACATTTCAAAATGCCTAGCAACGCTGTTATGAATAGTGTGAAAAAAATATATTTTTTCAACATGTCAAAATGCCTAGCAACCCTTTCATGAATTGTGTAAAAAAAAATATTTTTTCAACATGTCAAAAAGCCTAGCAACGCTTTTATTAATTTTGTAAAAAAAATATATTTTTACAACATTTTAAAATGCATAGCAACGCTTTCATGAATTTTGTGAAAAAAATATATTTTTTCAACATTACAAAATGCCTTACAACGCTTTCATGAATTTTGTAAAAAAAATATATTTTTTTAACATTTCAAAATGCTTAGCAACCCTTTCATGAATTTTGTAAAAAAAAATATTTTTTCTACATTACAAAATGCCTAACAACACTTTCAATAATTGTGTAAACAAAATATATGTGTCCAACATTTCAAAATGTCTAGCAACGCTGTTATGAATAATGTGAAAAAAATTTATTTTTTCAACATTTCAAAATGCCTAGCAACCGTTTCACGCTTTTTTTTAAAAAAGTAAATTTTTTCAACATTTCAAAATGCCTAGCAACCCTTTCATGAATTTTGTGAGAAAAATATGTTTTTTCACCATTTCAAAATGCCTAGCAACGCTTTCATGAATTTTGTGAAAAAAAAAATATATTTTTTCAACATTTTAAAATGCCTAACAACGCTTTAAATAATTGTGTGAACAAAATATACGTTTTCAACATTTCAAAATGCCTAGCAACGCTGTTATGAATAGTGTGAAAAAAATATATTTTTTCAACATGTCAAAATGCCTAGCAACCCTTTCATGATTTATGTAAAAAAAATATATTTTTACAACATTTTAAAATGCATAGCAACGCTTTCATGAATTTTGTGAAAAAAAAATATATTTTTTCAACATTTTAAAATGCCTAACAACGCTTTCAATAATTGTGTGAACAAAATATACGTTTTCAACATTTCAAAATGCCTAGCAACGCTGTTATGAATAGTGTGAAAAAAATATATTTTTTCAACATGTCAAAATGCCTAGCAACCCTTTCATGAATTTTGTGAGAAAAATAGGTTTTTTCAACATTTCAAAATGCCTAGCAACGCTTTTATAAGTTTTGTAAAAAAAATATATTTGTTCAACATTTCAAAATGGCTAGCAACGCTTTTATGAGTTTTGTAAAAAAAATATATTTTTACAACATTTTAAAATGCAAAGCAACGCTTTCATGAATTTTGTAAGAAAAATATATTTTTTCAACATTTTAAAATGCCTAACAACGCTTTCAATAATTGTGTGAACAAAATATACGTTTTCAACATTTCAAAATGCCTAGCATCGCTGTTATGAATAGTGTGAAAAAAATATATTTTTTCAACATGTCAAAATGCCTAGCAACCCTTTCATGAATTTTGTGAGAAAAATATGTTTTTTCACCATTTCAAAATGCCTAGCAACGCTTTTATTAATTTTGTAAAAAAATATATTTTTCAAACATTTTAAAATGCATAACAATGCTTTCATGAATTTTGTGAAAAAAATATATTTTTTCAACATTTTAAAATGCCTAGCAACGCTTTCATGAGTTTTGTAAAAAAAATATATTTTTACAACATTTTAAAATGCAAAGCAACGCTTTCATGAATTTTGTAAGAAAAATATATTTTTTCAACATTTTAAAATGCCTAACAACGCTTTCAATAATTGCGTGAACAAAATATACGTTTTCAACATTTCAAAATGCCTAGCAACGCTGTTATGAATAGTGTGAAAAAAATATATTTTTTCAACATGTCAAAATGCCTAGCAACCCTTTCATGAATTTTGTGAGAAAAATATGTTTTTTCACCATTTCAAAATGCCTAGCAACGCTTTTATTAATTTTGTAAAAAAATATATTTTTCAAACATTTTAAAATGCATAACAACGCTTTCATGAATTTTGTGAAAATAATATATTTCTTCAACATTTCAAAATGCCTTGCAACGCTTTCATGAATTTTGTAAAAAAAATATATTTTTTTAACATTTCAAAATGCTTAGCAACGCTTTCATGAATTTTGTAAAAAAAAATATTTTTTCAACATTTCAAAATGCCTATCAACGCTTTCAATAATGGTGTAAACAAAATATATGTTTTCAACATTTCAAAATGCCTAGCAACGCTGTTATGAATAGTGTGAAAAAAATATATTTTTTCAACATGTCAAAATGCCTAGCAACCCTTTCATGAATTGTGTAAAAAAATATATTTTTTCAACATGTCAAAAAGCCTAGCAACGCTTTTATTAATTTTGTAAAAAAAATATATTTTTACAACATTTTAAAATGCATAGCAACGCTTTCATGAATTTTGTGAAAAAAATATATTTTTTCAACATTACAAAATGCCTTACAACGCTTTCATGAATTTTGTAAAAAAAATATATTTTTTTAACATTTCAAAATGCTTAGCAACCCTTTCATGAATTTTGTGAAAAAAAATATTTTTTCAACATTACAAAATGCCTAACAACACTTTCAATAATTGTGTAAACAAAATATATGTGTCCAACATTTCAAAATGTCTAGCAACGCTGTTATGAATAATGTGAAAAAAATTTATTTTTTCAACATTTCAAAATGCCTAGCAACCGTTTCACGCTTTTTTTTAAAAAAGTAAATTTTTTCAACATTTCAAAATGCCTAGCAACCCTTTCATGAATTTTGTGAGAAAAATATGTTTTTTCACCATTTCAAAATGCCTAGCAACGCTTTCATGAATTTTGTGAAAAAAAAATATATTTTTTCAACATTTTAAAATGCCTAACAACGCTTTAAATAATTGTGTGAACAAAATATACGTTTTCAACATTTCAAAATGCCTAGCAACGCTGTTATGAATAGTGTGAAAAAAATATATTTTTTCAACATGTCAAAATGCCTAGCAACCCTTTCATGATTTATGTAAAAAAAATATATTTTTACAACATTTTAAAATGCATAGCAACGCTTTCATGAATTTTGTGAAAAAAAATATATTTTTTCAACATTTTAAAATGCCTAACAACGCTTTCAATAATTGTGTGAACAAAATATACGTTTTCAACATTTCAAAATGCCTAGCAACGCTGTTATGAATAGTGTGAAAAAAATATATTTTTTCAACATGTCAAAATGCCTAGCAACCCTTTCATGAATTTTGTGAGAAAAATATGTTTTTTCAACATTTCAAAATGCCTAGCAACGCTTTTATAAGTTTTGTAAAAAAAATATATTTGTTCAACATTTCAAAATGGCTAGCAACGCTTTTATGAGTTTTGTAAAAAAAATATATTTTTACAACATTTTAAAATGCAAAGCAACGCTTTCATGAATTTTGTAAGAAAAATATATTTTTTCAACATTTTAAAATGCCTAACAACGCTTTCAATAATTGTGTGAACAAAATATACGTTTTCAACATTTCAAAATGCCTAGCAACGCTGTTATGAATAGTGTGAAAAAAATATATTTTTTCAACATGTCAAAATGCCTAGCAACCCTTTCATGAATTTTGTGAGAAAAATATGTTTTTTCACCATTTCAAAATGCCTAGCAACGCTTTTATTAATTTTGTAAAAAAATATATTTTTCAAACATTTTAAAATGCATAACACCGCTTTCATGAATTTTGTGAAAAAAATATATTTTTTCAACATTTTAAAATGCCTAGCAACGCTGTTACGAATAATGTAAAAAAAATATATTTTTTCAACATGTCAAAATTCCTAGCAACCCTTTCATGAATTTTGTGAGAAAAATATGTTTTTTCACCATTTCAAAATGCCTAGCAACGCTTTTATTAATTTTGTAAAAAAATATATTTTTCAAACATTTCAAAATGCCTAGCAACGCTTTTATGAATTTTGTAAAAAAAATATATTTTTACAACAATTTAAAATGCATAGCAACGCTTTCATGAATTTTGTGAATAAAACATATGTTTACAACATTTCAAAATGCCTAGCAATGCTTTTATGAATTTTGTAAAAAAAAAATATTTTTTCAAAATTTCAAAATGGCTAGCAACGCTTTCATGAATTTTGTAAACAAAATATATTTTTCAAACATATCAAAATGCATAGCAACGCTTTCATGAATTTTGTAAAAAAAATATATTTTTTCAACATTTCAAAATGCCTAGCAACGCTTTTATTAATTTTGTAAAAATATATTTTTCAAACATTTTAAAATGCCTAGCAACGCTTTTACTAATTTTGTAAGAAAAATATATTTTTCAAACATTTTAAAATGCATAACAACGCTTTCATGAATTTTGTGAAGAAAATATATTTCTTCAACATTTCAAAATGCCTTGCAACGCTTTCATGAATTTTGTAAAAAAAATATATTTTTTTAACATTTCAAAATGCTTAGCAACGCTTTCATGAATTTTGTAAAAAAAAATATTTTTTCAACATTTCAAAATGCCTATCAACGCTTTCAATAATGGTGTAAACAAAATATATGTTTTCAACATTTCAAAATGCCTAGCAACGCTGTTATGAATAGTGTGAAAAAAATATATTTCTTCAACATGTCAAAATGCCTAGCAACCCTTTCATGAATTGTGTAAAAAAATATATTTTTTCAACATTTTTAAATGCCTAACAACGCTTTCAATAATTGTGTGAACAAAATATATGTTTTCAACATTTCAAAATGCCTAACAACGCTGTTATGAATAATGTGCAAAAAAATTATTTTTTGAACATTTCATATTGCCTAGCAACGCTTTCGCGAATTTTGTAAAAAAAAATATTTTTTCAACATGTCAAAAAGCCTAGCAACGCTTTTATTAATTTTGTAAAAAAAATATATTTTTACAACATTTTAAAATGCATAGCAACGCTTTCATGAATTTTGTGAAAAAAATATATTTTTTCAACATTACAAAATGCCTTACAACGCTTTCATGAATTTTGTAAAAAAAATATATTTTTTTAACATTTCAAAATGCTTAGCAACGCTTTCATGAATTTTGTAAAAAAAAATATTTTTTCAACATTACAAAATGCCTAACAACACTTTCAATAATTGTGTAAACAAAATATATGTGTCCAACATTTCAAAATGCCTAGCAACGCTGTTATGAATAATGTGAAAAAAATTTATTTTTTCAACATTTCAAAATGCCTAGCAACCGTTTCACGCTTTTTTTTAAAAAAGTAAATTTTTTCAACATTTCAAAATGCCTAGCAACGCTTTCATGAATTTTGTGAGAAAAATTTATTTTTTCAACATTTCCTAATGCCTTACAACGATTTCATGAAATTTGTAAAAAAAATATACTTTTTCAACATTTTAAAATGCCTAGCAACGCTTTCAATAATTGTGTGAAAAAAATATATTTTTTCAACATTTCAAAATGCCTAGCAACGCTGTTATGAATATTGTGAAAAAAATTTATTTTTTCAACATTTTAAAATGCCTAGCAACGCTGTTATGAATATTGTGAAAAAAATTTATTTTTTCAACATTTCATATTGACTAGCAACGCATTTTCGAAATTTGTAAAAAAAATATATTTTTTCAACATTTCAAAATGCCTAGCAACGCTTTCATGATTTTAGTGAGAAAAATTATTTTTTTCAACATTTCAAAATGCTTAGCAACGCTTTAATGAATAATGTGAAAAAATGTATTTTTTCAACATTTCATATAGCCTAGAAACGCTTTCATGAATTTTGTAAAAAAAATATATTTTTTCAACATTTCAAAATGCCTAGCAACGCTATTATGAGAAATGTGGAAAAAATTTATTTTTTCAACATTTCATAATTACTAGCAACGCTTTCATGAAATTTGTGAAAAAATATATACTTTTTCAACATCTTAAAATGCCTAGCAACGCTGTTATGAATAATGTGGAAAAAATTTATTTTTTTCAACATTTCAAAATGCCTAGCAACGCTTTCATGAATTTTGTAAAAAAAAGTATATTTTTTCAACATTTCAAAATGATTAGCAACGCTTTTATTAATTTTGTAAAAAAAATATATTTTTCAAACATTTTAAAATGCATAGCAACGCTTTCATGAATTTTGTGAAAAAATATATTTTTTCAACATTTCAAAATGCCTAGCAACGCTTTCATGAATTTTGGAAGAAAAATTTATTTTTTCAACATTTCATAATGCCTTACAACGATTTCATGAAATTTGTAAAAAAAATATACTTTTTCAACATTTTAAAATGCCTAGCAACGCTTTCAATAATTGTGTGAAAAAAATATATTTTTTCAACATTTCAAAATGCCTAGCAACGCTGTTATGAATATTGTGAAAAAAATTTATTTTTTCAACATTTCATATTGACTAGCAACGCATTTTCGAAATTTGTAAAAAAAATATATTTTTTTAACATTTCAAAATGCTTAGCAACGCTTTTATGAATAATGTGAAAAAATGTATTTTTTCAACATTTCATATAGCCTAGAAACGCTTTCATGAATTTTGTAAAAAAATATATTTTTTCAACATTTCAAAATGCCTAGCAACGCTATTATGAGAAATGTGGAAAAAAATTATTTTTTCAACATTTCATAATTACTAGCAACGCTTTCATGAAATTTGTGAAAAAATATATTTTTTCAACATCTTAAAATGCCTAGCAACGCTGTTATGAATAATGTGGAAAAAATTTATTTTTTTCAACATTTTAAAATACCTAGAAAACGCTTGCAATAATTGTGTGAAAAAAATATATTTTTTCAACATTTCAAAATGCCTAGCAACGCTTTCATGAATTTTGTAAAAAAAAGTATATTTTTTCAACATTCCAAAATGCCTAGCAACGCTTTCATGAATTTTTTGAGAAAAATTTATTTTTTCAACATTTCATAATGCCTAGCAACGATTTCATGAAATTTGTAAAAAAAATATATTTTTTCAACATTTTAAAATGCCTAGCAACGCTTTTAATAATTGTGTGAAAAAAATATATTTTTTCAACATTTCAAAATGCCTAGCAACGCTGTTATGAATATTGTGAAAAAAATTTATTTTTTTAACATTTTAAAATGCCTAGCAACGCTGTTATGAATATTGTGAAAAATATTTATTTTTTCAACATTTCATATTGACTAGCAACGTTATTTCGAAATTTGTAAAAAAAATATATTTTTTCAACATTTCAAAATGCTTAGCAACGCTGTTATGAATAATGTGAAAAAATTTATTTTTTCAACATTTCATATAGCCTAGAAACGCTTTCATGAATTTTGTAAAAAAAATATATTTTTTCAACATTTCAAAATGCCTAGCAACACTATTATGAGAAATGTGGAAAAAATTTATTTTTTCAACATTTCATAATTACTAGCAACGCTTTCATGAAATTTGTGAAAAAATATATTTTTTCAACATTTTAAAATGCCTAGCAACGCTGTTATGAATAATGTGGAAAAAATTTATTTTTTCAACATTTCATAATGCCTTGCAACGCTGTTATGAATAATGTGAAAAAAAATTATTTTTTTTTCATTTCATATAGCCTAGCAACGCTTTCATGAATTTTGTAAAAAAACATATTTTTTTAACATTTCAAAATGCCTAGCAACGCTGTTATGAATAATGTGAAAAACATTTATTCTTTCAACATTTCATAATGCCTAGCAACGCTTTCATGAATTTTGTAAACAAAATTATTTTTTTCAACCTTTCAAAATGCCAAGCAACGCTTTCATGAATTTTGTTAAAAAAATATATTTTTCAATATTTCAAAATGCCTAGCAACGTTTTCATGAATTTTGTAAAGAAAATATATTTTTTCAACATTCCAATATGCCTAGCAATGCTGTTTTGAATAATGTGAAAAACATTTATTCTTTCAACATTTCATAATGCCTAGCAACGCTTTTATGAAACTTGTAAAAAAAATATATTTTTTCAATATTTTAAAATGCCTAGCAATGCTTTCAATAATTGTGTGAAAAAAATATATTTTTTCAACATTTCATAATGCCTAGCAACGATTTCATGAAATTTGTAAAAAAAATAAATTTTTTCAACATATTAAAATGCCTAGCAACGCTTTCAGTAATTGTATGAAAAAATATATTTTTTCAACATTTCAAAATGCCTTGCAACGCTTTCATGAATTTAGTGAGAATAAATTAATTTTTTCAACATTTCAAAATGCTTAGAAAAGCGTTATGAATAACGTGAAAAAATTTATTTTTTCAACATTTCATATAGCCTAGCAACGCTTTCATGAATTTTGTAAAAAAAATATATTTTTTCAACATTCTAAAATGCCTAGCGACACTGTTATGAATAATGTGGAAAAAATTTATTTTTTCAACATTTCATATTGACTAGCAACGCTATTTCGAAATTTGTAAAAAAAATATATTTTTTCAACATTTCAAAATGCTTAGCAACGCTGTTATGAATAATGTGAAAAAATTTATTTTTTCAACATTTCATATAGCCTAGAAACGCTTTCATGAATTTTGTAAAAAAAATATATTTTTTCAACATTTCAAAATGCCTAGCAACGCTATTATGAGAAATGTGGAAAATATTTATTTTTTCAACATTTCATAATTACTAGCAACGCTTTCATGAAATTTGTGAAAAAATATATTTTGTCAACATTTTAAAATGCCTAGCAACGCTGTTATAAATAATGTGGAAAAAATTTATTTTTTCAACATTTCATAATGCCTTGCAACGCTGTTATGAATAATGTGAAAAAAAATTATTTTTTTTTCATTTCATATAGCCTAGCAACGCTTTCATGAAATTTGTAAAAAAATATATTTTTTTAACATTTCAAAATGCCTAGCAACGCTGTTATGAACATTGTGAACAAATTTTGTTTTTTAAACATTTCATATCGCCTAGCAACGCATTTTCGAAATTTGTAAAAAAAATATATTTTTTCAACATTTCAAAATGCCTAGCAACGCTTTCACGAATTTTGTAAAAAAAGTATATTTTTTCAACATTTCAAAATGCCTAGCAACGCTGTTATGAATAATGTGAAAAAAAAATTATTTTTTCAACATTTTAAAATGCATAGCAACGCTTTCATGAATTTTGTAAAAAAAATATATTTTTTCAACATTTCAAAATGCCTAGAAACGCTGTTATGAATAATGTGAAAACCATTTATTTTTCCAACATTTTAAAATGCCTAGCAAAGCTGTTATGAATAATGTAAAATATTTATTTTGTCAACATTTCATATTGCCTATCAACGCTTTTTCGAAATTTGTAAAAAAATATATATTTTTTCAACATTTCAAAATGTCTAGCTACGCTTTCATGAAATTTGTAAAAAAAATATATTTTTCCAACTTTTCAAAATGAATTTAAAGAATTTTGTAAAAAAAATATATTTTTGCAACAATTCAAAATGCCTAGCAACGCTTTCATGAATTTTGTAAAAAAAATATATTTTTTCTACATTTCAAAATGCCTAGCAACGCTTTTATGAATTTTTTAAAAAAATATATTTTTCAACATTTCAAAATGCCTAGCAACGCTGTTATGAATAATGTGAAACAATTTTATTTTTTCAACATTTCCTAAAGCCTAGCAACGCTTTTATGAATTTTGTAAAAAAAATTAATATTTTCAACATTACATATTGCCTAGCAACGCTTTTTCGAAATTTGTAAAAAAAATATATTTTTTCAACATTTCAAAATGCCTAGCAACGCTATTATGAATAACGTGAAAAAAAATTATTTTTTCAACATTTCATAATTCCTAGGAACGCTTTCATGAATTTTGTGAAAAAAATATATTTTTTCAACATTTTAAAATGCCTAGCAACGCTGTTATGAATAATGTGAAAAAAATTTCTTTTCCAACATTTTAAAATGCCTAGCAACGCTGTTATGAATAATGTAAAAAAAATTATTTTTTCAACATTTCATATAGCCTAGCAACGCTTTCATGAATTTTGTAAAAAAATATATTTTTCAACATTTCAAAATGCCTAGCAACGCTGTTATGAATTTTGTAAAAAAATATATTTTTTCAACATTTTAAAATGCCTAGCAACGCTTGCAATAATTGGTGAAAAAAATATATTTTTTCAACATTACAAAATGCCTAGAAACGCTGTTATGAATAATGTAAAAAAAAATTATTTTTTCTACTTTTTAAAATGCCTAGCAACGCTGTTATGAATAATGTGAAAAACATTTATTTTTTCAACAGTTCTTTATGCCTCGCAACGCTGTTATGAATAATGTGATAAAAATATATTTCTTCAACATTTCAAAATGCCTAGCAACGCTGTTATGAATAATGTGAAAAAAATTAATTTTTCCCTTATTTTAAAAGGCCTAGCAACGCTGTTATAAATATTGTAAAAAAAATTATTTTGTCAACACTTCATATTGCCTAGCAACGCTTTAATGAATTTTGAAAAAAAAATATATTTTTTCAACATTTCAAAATGCCTAGCATCGCTTTCATGAATTTTGTAAACAAAATATTTTTTCAATATTTCAAAATGCCTAGCAACGCTTTCATGAATTTTGTAAAAAATTATATTTTTTCAACCTTTAAAAATGCCTAGCAACGCTTTCAATAATTGTGTGAAAAAATATATTTTTTCAAGATTTCAAATTGCCTATCACAGCTGTTATGAATAATGTGAAAAAAATTTATTTTTTCAACATTTTAAAATGCCTAGCTACGCTGTTATGAACATTGTGAAAAAATTTTGTTTTTTAAACATTTCATATCGCCTAGCAACGCATTTTCGAAATTTGAAAAAAAATATATATTTTGTTCAACATTTCAAAATGCCTAGCAACGCTTTCACGAATTTTGTAAAAAAAGTATATTTTTTCAACATTTCAAAATGCCTAGCAACGCTGTTATGAATAATGTGAAAAAAAAATTATTTTTTCAACATTTTAAAATGCATAGCAACGCTTTCATGAATTTTGTAAAAAAAATATATTTTTTCAACATTTCAAAATGCCTAGAAACGCTGTTATGAATAATGTGAAAACCATTTATTTTTACAACATTTTAAAATGCCTAGCAAAGCTGTTATGAATAATGTAAAATATTTATTTTGTCAACATTTCATATTGCCTATCAACGCTTTTTCGAAATTTGTAAAAAAATATATATTTTTTCAACATTTCAAAATGTCTAGCTACGCTTTCATGATATTTGTAAAAAAAATATATTTTTCCAACTTTTCAAAATGAATTTAAAGAATTTTGTAAAAAAAATATATTTTTGCAACAATTCAAAATGCCTAGCAACGCTTTCATGAATTTTGTAAAAAAAATATATTTTTTCTACATTTCAAAATGCCTAGCAACGCTGTTATGAATAATGTGAAAAAAATTTATTTTTTCAACATTTCATAATGCCTAGCAACGCTTTCATGAAATTTGTAAATAAAATATATATTTTCAACATTTTAAAATGCCTAGCAACGCTTTCAATAATTGTGTGAAAAAAATATATTTTTTCAACATTTCAAAATGCCTAGCAACGCTGTTATGAATAATGTGAATTAATTTTATTTTTTCAACATTTCCTAAAGCCTAGCAACGCTTTTATGAATTTTTTAAAAAAATATATTTTTTAACATTTCAAAATGCCTAGCAACGCTGTTATGAATAATGTGAAACAATTTTATTTTTTCAACATTTCCTAAAGCCTAGCAACGCTTTTATGAATTTTGGAAAAAAAATTAATATTTTTAACATTACATATTGCCTAGCAACGCTTTTTCGAAATTTGTAAAAAAAATATATTTTTTCAACATTTCAAAATGCCTAGCAACGCTATTATGAATAACGTGAAAAAAAATTATTTTTTCAACATTTCATAATTCCTAGGAACGCTTTCATGAATTTTGTGAAAAAAATATATTTTTTCAACATTTTAAAATGCCTAGCAACGCTGTTATGAATAATGTGAAAAAAATTATTTTTACAACATTTTAAAATGCCTAGCAACGCTGTTATGAATAATGTAAAAAAAATTATTTTTTCAACATTTCATATAGCCTAGCAACGCTTTCATGAATTTTGTAAAAAAATATATTTTTCAACATTTCAAAATGCCTAGCAACGCTGTTATGAATTTTGTAAAAAAATATATTTTTTCAACATTTTAAAATGCCTAGCAACGCTTGCAATAATTGGTGAAAAAAATATATTTTTTCAACATTACAAAATGCCTAGAAACGCTGTTATGAATAATGTAAAAAAAAATTATTTTTTCTACATTTTAAAATGCCTAGCAACGCTGTTATGAATAATGTGAAAAACATTTATTTTTTCAACAGTTCTGAATGCCTCGCAACGCTGTTATGAATAATGTGATAAAAATATATTTCTTCAACATTTCAAAATGCCTAGCAACGCTGTTATGAATAATGTGAAAAAAATTAATTTTTCCCTTATTTTAAAATGCCTAGCAACGCTGTTATAAATATTGTAAAAAAAAATTATTTTGTCAACACTACATATTGCCTAGCAACGCTTTAATGAATTTTGTAAAAAAAATATATTTTTTCAACATTTCAAAATGCCTAGCAACGCTTTCATGAATTTTGTAAAACAAAGTATATTTTTTCAACATTACAAAATGCCTAGCAACGCTTTCATGAAATTTGTAAAAAAAATATATTTTTTCAACATTTTAAAATGCCTAGCAACGCTTTCAATAATTGTGTGAAAAAAATATATTTTTTCAACATTTCAAAATGCCTAGCAACGCTTTCATGAAATTTGTAAAAAAAATATATTTTTTCAACATTTCAAAATGCCTAGCAACGCTGTTATGAATATTGTGAAAAAAATTAATTTTTTGAATATTTTAAAATGCCTAGCAACGCTGTTATGAATATTGTGAAAAAAATTTATTTTTTCAACATTTCATATAGCCTAGCAACGCTTTCATGAATTTTGTAAAAAAAATATATTTTTCCAACATTTCAAAATGCTTCGCAACGCTATTATGAATAATGTGAAAAAAATTTATTTTTTCAACATTTCATAATTCCTAGCAACGCTTTCATGAATTTTGTGAAAAAAATATATTTTTTCAACATTTTAAAATGCCTAGCAACGCTGTTATGAATAATGTGAAAAAAATTTATTTCTTCAACATTTCATATAGCCTAGCAACGCTTTCATGAACTTTGTTAAAAAAAAATATTTTCTCAATATTTTAAAATGCCTAGCAACGCTTCCATGAATTTTGTAAAGAAAATATATTTTTTCAACATTTTAAAATGCCTAGCAACGCTTCCATGAATTTGGTAAAAAAAATATATTTTTCCAACATTTGATATTGCCTAGCAACGCTTTCATGAAATTGGTAAAAAAAATATATGTTTTTAAAATTTCAAAATGCCTAGCAACGCTTTCCTGAAATTTGTAAAAAGATTATATTTTTTCAACATTTCCAAATGCCTAGCAACGCTTTCATAAATTTTGTAAAAAAAATATATTTTTTCAACATTTCAAAATGTCTAGCAACGCTGTTATGAATAATGTGAAAAAAATTATTTTTTCAACATTTCATAATTCCTTGCAACACTTTCATGAATTTTGTGAAAAAAATATATTTTTTCAACATTTTAAAATGCCTAGCAACGCTGTTATCAATAATGTGGAAAAAATTTAATTTTTCAACATTTCATGATGCCTAGCAACGCTTTCATGAATTTTGTTAAAAAAAATTAATTTTTTCAACATTTCAAAATGCCTAGCAACGCTATCATGAATTTTGTTAAAAAAATATATTTTTTCAACATTTCAAAATGCCTAGCAACGTTTTCATGAATTTTGAAAAGAAAATATATTTTTTCAACATTTCCAAATGACTAACAAGGCTTTCATAAATTTTGTAAAAAAAATACATTTTTTCAACATTGCAAAATGCCTAGCAACGCTTTCATGAATTTTGAAAAAAAAATTATTTTTTCAACATTTCATATTGCCTAGCAACGCTTTCATGAAATTTGTAAAAAAAATATATGTTTTTAAAATTTCAAAATGCCTAGAAACGCTTTCCTGAAATTTGTAAAAAGAATATATTTTTTCAACATTTCCAAATGCCTAGCAACGCTTTCATAAATTTTGTAAAAAAAATATATTTTTTCAACATTTCAAAATGCCTAGCAACGCTGTTATGAATAACGTGAAAAAAATTATTTTTTCAACATTTCACAATGCCTAGCAACGCCTTCATGAATTTTGTAAACAAAATTAATTTTTGCAACATTTCAAAATGCCTAGCAACGCTTTCTTGAATTTTGTAAAAAAAATATATTTTTTCAACATTTCAAAATGCCTAGCAACGCTGTTATGAATAATGTGAAAAAAATTATTTTTTCAACATTTCACAATGCCTAGCAACGCTTTCATGAATTTTGTGAAAAAAATATATTTTTTCTACATTTCTAAATGCCTATCAACGCTTTCATGAAATTTGTAAAAAAAATATATTTTTTCAACATTTCAAAATGCCTAGCAACGCTTTCATAAATTTTGTAAACAAAATTAATTTTATCAACATTTCAAAATGCCTAGCAACGCTTTCATGAATTTTGTAAAAAATATATATATATTTTTTCAACATTTCCAAATGCCTAGCAAAGCTTTCATAAATTTTGTAAAAAAAATATATTTTTTCAACATGTCAAAATGCCTAGCAACGCTGTTAATAATAATGTGAAAAGAATTTATGTTTTCAACAATTCATAATGCCTAGCAACGCTTTCATGAATTTAAAAAAAAAAATATATTTTCTCAACATTTCAAAATGCCTAGTAACGCTTTCTCGAATTTTGTAAAAAAATAAATTTTTTCAACATTTCAAAATGCCTAGCAACGCTTTCATGAGTTTTATAAAAAAAACATATTTTTCAACAATTCAAAATGCCTAGCAACGCTTTCATGAATTTGATAAAAAAAATATAATTTTTCAATATTTCAAAATGCCTAGCAACGCTTTCATGAATTTGGTAAACAAAATATATTTTTTCCACATTTCATAATGCCTAGCAACGCTTTCATGAATTTTGTAAAAAAAGTATATTTTTCAACATTTCACATTGCGTAGCAACGCTTTCACGAATTTTGTAAACAAAATATATTATTTCAACATTTCAAAATGCCTAGCAACGCTTTCATGAATTTTGTAAAAAAAATACAATTTTTCAACATTTCAAAATGCCTAGCAACTCTTTCATGAAATTTGAAACAAAATATATTTTTTCAACATTTTAAAATGCATAGCCAAGCTTTCATGAATTTTGTGAAAAAAATATATTTTTTCAACATTTCAAAATGCCGAGAAACGCTGTTATAAATAATGTGACAAAAATTTTTTTTTCAACATTTTATAATGCCTAACAACGCTTTCATGAATTTTGTAGAAAAAAAATATATTTTTTCAACATTTCAAGATGCCTACCAACGCTTTTATTAGTTTTGTAAAAAAATTAATTTTTTCAACATTTCATAATGCCTAGAAACGCTTTCTCGAATTTTGTAAAAAAAATATATTTTTTCAACATTTCAAAATGCCTAGCAACGCTGTTATGAATAATGTGACACAAATTTATTTTTGCAACATTTCATAGTGCCTAGCAACGCTTTCATGAATTTTGTAATAAAAAAATATATTTTTTTAAGTTTTGAAAATGCCTACCAAAGCTTTCATGAGTTTTGTGCAAAAAATTATTTTTTCAAAATTTTTAAATGCCTAGCAACGCTTTCATTAATTCTGTAAATAAAATATATGTTTTTAATATTTTAAAATGCCTAGCAACGCTTTCAAAAATTGTGTGAAAAAAATATATTTTTCCAACATTTCAAAATTCCTAGCAACGCTGTTATGAATAATGTGAAAAAAAAATATTTTTTCAACATTTCATAATGCCTAGCATCGCATTCATGAATTTTGTAAAAAAAATATGTTTTTTCAACATTTCAAAATGCCTAGCAACGCTTACATGAATTTGGTAAATAAAATATATTTTTTCCACATTTCAAATTGCCTAGCAACGCTTTCATGAATTTTGTAGAAAAAATATATTTTTTGAACATTACAAAATGCCTAGCAACGCTTTCATGAATTTTGTAAAAAAAATATATTTTTTCAACATTTCATAATGCCTAGCGAAGCTTTTATGAATTTTGAAACAAAATATATTTTTTCAACATTTCAAAATGCCTAGCAACGCTTTCATGAATTTGGTAAACAAAATATATTTTTTTTCATTTCATAATGCCTAGCAACGCTTTTATGAATATTGTGAAAAAATATATTTTTTCCACCTTTCATCTTGCCTAGTAACGCTTTCACGAATTTTGTAAAAAATGTTTTTATTTACAACATTTCAAAATGTCTAGCAACGCTTTCATGAATTTTGTAAATAAAATATATTTTTTCAACATTTTAAAATGCCGAGCAACGCTGTTATGAATATTGTTATAAAAATTTATTTTTTCAACATTTCAAAATGCCTAGCAACGCTTTTATGAATAATGTGAAAAAAAAATTATTTTTTCAACATTTCAAAATGCCTAGCAACGCTTTCATTATTCTTGTAAAAAAAATATAATTTTTCAACATTTCAAAATGCCTAGCAACGCTCTCGTGAATTTTGTAAAAAAAATATATTTTTTCAACATATTAAAATGCGTAGTAACGAATAATGAATTTTGTAAAAAAATTTTTTTTCAATATTTCAAACTGCCTAGCAACGTTGGTATGAATAATGTGAAAAATAATTATTTTTTTAACATTTCAAAATGCCTAGCAACGCTTTCATGAGTTTTGTAAAAAAAATATATTTTTTTTCAACATTTCAAAATGCCTAGCAACGCTTTCATGAATTTGGTAAATAAAATATATTTTTTCCACATTTCAAAATGCTTAGCAACGCTATTAAGAATAATGTGAAAAAAATTATTTTTTTCAACATTTCATAATGCCTAGCATCGCTTTCATGAATTTTGTAAAAAAAATATATTTTTTCTACATTTCAAAATGCTTAGCAATGCATTTATGAATTTTGAAATTAAAATATTTTTTTTTAACATTTCAAAATGCTTAGCAACGCTTTCATGAATTTAGTAAACAAAATATATTTTTTCCACACTCAAAATGCCTAACAACGCTTTTATGAATATTGTGAAAAAATATTTTTTTTTAACATTTCAAAATGCTTAGCAACGCTTTCATGAATTTAGTAAACAAAATATATTTTTTCCACACTCAAAATGCCTAACAACGTTTTTATGAATATTGTGAAAAAATATATTTTTTCAACATTTCAAACTGCCTAGCAACGTTGGTATGAATAATGTGAAAAATAATTATTTTTTCAACATTTCATAATGCCTAGCAACGCTTTCAATAATTGGGTGAAAAAAATATATTTTCCAACATTATAATATGCCTAGCAACGCTGTTATGAATAATGTGAAAAAAATTTATTTTTTCAACATTTCATAATGCCTAGCAATGCTTTCACGAATTTTGTAAAAAAAACATTTTTTTCAACATTTCAAAATTCCTAGCCACGCTGTTATAAATAATGTGAAAAAATATATATTTTTTCAAAGTTTCAAAATGCCTAGTAACGCTTTTATGAATTTTGTGAAAAAAGAAATATTTTTTCCACATTTCATAATGCCTAGCATCGCTTTTATGAATATTGTGAAAAAATATTTTTTTTTAACATTTCAAAATGCTTAGCAACGCTTTCATGAATTTAGTAAACAAAATATATTTTTTCCACACTCAAAATGCCTAACAACGTTTTTATGAATATTGTGAAAAAATATATTTTTTTAACATTTCAAAATGTC
Source organism: Prosapia bicincta (assembly GCA_036971475.1). NCBI lineage: Eukaryota > Metazoa > Arthropoda > Insecta > Hemiptera > Cercopidae > Prosapia > Prosapia bicincta. The sequence goes on from JBAIZL010000003.1 coordinate 37,949,875, forward strand.
TAGCAACGCTTTCATGAATTTTATAAAAAAAATATGTGTTTTCAACATTACAAAATGTCTAGCAACGCTTTCATGAATTTTGTAAAAAAAATATATTTTTTCAACATTTCCTAATGCCTAGCAACGCTTTCATGAATTTTGAAAAAAAATATATTTTTTCAACATTTCAAAATGCCTAGCAACGCTTTCATGAATTTGGTAAACAAAATATATTTTTTCCACATTTCATAATGCCTAGCAACGCTTTCACGAATTTTGTAAAAAATGTTTTTATTTACAACATTATAAAATGTCTAGCAACGCTTTCATGAATGTTGTAAACAATATATTTTTTCAACACTTCAAAATTCCTAGCCACGCTGTTATGAATTATGTGAAAAAATATATTTTTTCAAAGTTTCAAAATGCCTAGTAACGCTTTTATGAATTTTGTGAAAAAAGAAATATTTTTTCAACATTTCAAAAAGCCTAGCAACGCTTTCATGAATTTGCTAAACAAAATACATTTTTTCCACATTTCATAATGCCTAGCAACGCTTTCACGAATTTTGAAAAAAAATATATTTTTTCTACATTTCAAAATGCTTAGCAATGCATTTATGAATTTTGAAATTAAAATATTTTTTTTTAACATTTCAAAATGCTTAGCAATGCTTTCATGAATTTAGTAAACAAAATATATTTTTTCCACACTCAAAATGCCTAACAACGCTTTTATGAATATTGTGAAAAAATATATTTTTTCAACATTTCATAATGCCTAGCAACGCTTTTATGAATTTTGAAAAAAATATAAATTTTCAACATTTCAAAATGCCTAGCAACGTTTTCATGAATTTTTTAAGAAAAATATATATTTTCATTATTTTAAAATGCCTAACAACGCTTTCATGATTCTTGTAAAAAAAAAAAATATATTTTTTCAACATTTCAAAATGCCTAGCAACGCTCTCGTGAATTTTGTAAAAAAAATATATTTTTTCAACACATTAAAATGTCTAGCAACAATTTAATGAATTTTGTAAAAAAATTTTTTTTCAACATTTCAAACTGCCTAGCAACGTTGGTATGAATAATGTGAAAAATAATTATTTTTTCAACATTTCATAATGCCTAGCAACGCTTTCAATAATTGGGTGAAAAAAATATATTTTCCAACATTATAATATGCCTAGCAACGCTGTTATGAATAATGTGAAAAAAAATATTTTTCAACATTTTAAAATGCCTAGCAACGCTCTATATAATTGTGTGAAAAAAATATATTTTTTCAACATTTCAAAATTCCTAGCCACGCTGTTATAAATAATGTGAAAAAATATATATTTTTTCAAAGTTTCAAAATGCCTAGTAACGCTTTTATGAATTTTGTGAAAAAAGAAATATATTTTCCACATTTCATAATGCCTAGCAACGCTTTTATGAATATTGTGAAAAAAATTTATTTTTTCAACATTTCATAATGCCTAGCAACGCTTTCACGAATTTTGTAAAAAAAAATTTTCCAACATTTCAAAATGTCTAGCAACGCTTTCATGAATTTTGTAAAAAAAATATGTGTTTTCAACATTACAAAATGTCTAGAAACGCTTTCATGAATTTTGTAAAAAAAATATATTTTTTTCAACATTTCCTAATGCCTAGCAACGCTTTCATGAATTTTGAAAAAAAAAATATTTTTTCAACATTTCAAAATGCCTAGCAACGCTTTCATGAATTTGGTAAACAAAATATATTTTTTCCACATTACATAATGCCTAGCAACGCTTTTATGCATATTGTGAAAAAAATATATTTTTTCAACATTTCATCTTGCCTAGCAACGCTTTCACGAATTTTGTAAACAATGTTTTTATTTACAACATTATAAAATGTCTAGCAACGCTTTCATGAATTTTGTAAAAAATATATTTTTTCAACACTTCAAAATTCCTAGCCAAGCTGTTATGAATAATGTGAAAAAATATATTTTTTCAAAGTTTCAAAATGCCTAGTAACGCTTTTATGAATTTTGTGAAAAAAGAAATATTTTTTCAACATTTCAAAAAGCCTAGCAACGCTTTCATGAATTTGCTAAACAAAATATATTTTTTCCACATTTCATAATGCCTAGCAACGCTTTCACGAATTTTGAAAAAAAATATATTTTTTCAACATTTCAAAATGCCTAGCAACGCTTTCATGAATTTGGTAAACAAAATATATTTTTTCCACATTTCATAATGCCTAGCAACGCTTTTATGCATATTGTGAAAAAAATATATTTTTTCAACATTTCAAAATGCCTAGCAACGCATTCATGAATTTTGTTAAAAAAATATGTTTTTTCAACTTTTCAAAATGCCTAGCAACGCTCTCGTGAATTTTGTAAAAAAATATATTTTTTCAACATATTAAAATGCCTAGCAACGCTTTCATGAATTTTGTAAAAAAAAATATGTTTTTTCAACATTTAAAAATGCCTAGCAACGCTTTCATGAATTTGGTAATTAAAATAAATTTTTTCCACATTTCAAAATGCCTAGCAACGCTTTTATAAATAATGTGAAAAAAATTATTTTTTCAACATTTCATAATACCTAGCAACGCTTTCATAAATGTTGTAAGAGAAATATATATTTTCAACATTACAAAATGCCTAGCAACGTTTACATGAATTTCGTAAGAAAAATATATATTTTTATTATTTTAAAATGCCTAGCACCGATTTAATGAATTTTGTAAAAAAACGTATTTTTTCAACATCATACAATGCCTAGCAACGCTTTCATGAATTTTGTAAAAAAAAATTTTTTTTCAACATTTCATAATGCCTAGCAACGCTTTCAATAATTGGGCGAAAAAATATATTTTCCAACATTTTAATATGCCTAGCAACGCTGTTATGAATAATGTGAAAAAAATTTATTATTTAAACATTTCATATTGCCTAGCAACGCTTTCACGAATTTTGTAGAAAAAAATATATTTTGTCAACATTTCAAAATGCCTAGTAACGCTTTCATGAATTTTGTAAAAAAAGTATATTTTTCAACATTTTAAAATACCTAGCAACGCTTTCAATAATTGTGTGAAAAAAAAATATTTTTTAAAGATTTCAAAATGCCTAGCAACGCTGTTATGAATCATGTGAAAAAATAAATTTTTTCAACATTTCAAAATGCCTAGCAACTCTTTCATGAAATTTTAAAAAAATATATATTTTTTCAACATTTCAAAATGCCTAGCACCGCTTTCATTAATTTTGTAAACAAAATATATTTTTTCCACATTTCATAATGCCTAGCAACGCTTTTATGAATAATGTGAAAATAGCATATTTTTTCAACATTTCAAAATGCCTAGCAACGCTTTCATGAATTTCGTAAAAAAAAATTATTTTTTCAACATTTCACTTTGCGTAGCAACGCTTTCAGGAATTTTGTAAACAAAATATATGTTTTCAACATTTCTAGATGCCTAGCAACGCTTTCATGAATTTTGTATAGAAAATAAATGTATTCAACATTTTAAAATGCATAGCAAAGCTTTCATGAATTTTGTAAAAAAAAATATATTTTTTCAATATTTCATAATGCCTAGCAACGCTTTTATGAATTTTGTGCAAAAATATATTTTTTCAACATTTCAAAATGCCTAGCAACGCTGTTATGAATAATGTAACAAAAATTTATTTTTTCAACATTTCATAGTGCCTAGCAACGCTTTCATGAATTTTGTAAAAAAAATATATTTTTTTACATTTGAAAATGCCTACCAACGCTTTCATGAGTTTTGTGTAAAAATTTATTTTTTCAACATTTTTAAATGCCTAACAACGTTTTCAATAATTGTGTAAAAAAAATATATCTTTCCAACATTTCAAAATGCCTAGCAACGCATTCATGAATTTTGTAAAAAAAATATGTTGTTTCAACATTTTAAAATGCCTAGCAACGCTTTCATGAATGTGGTAAATAAAATATATTTTTTCCACATTTCAAAATGCCTAGCAACGCTATTAAGAATAATGTGAAAAAAAATTATTTTTTCAACATTTCATAATGCCTAGCAACGCTTTCATGAATGTGGTAAATAAAATATATTTTTTCCACATTTCAAAATGCCTAGCAAGCTATTAAGAATAATGTGAAAAAAAATTATTTTTTCAACATTTCAAAATGCCTAGCAACGCTTTCATGAATTTAGTAAACAAAATATCTTTTTTCAACATTTCAAAATGCCTAGCAACGCTGTTATGAATAATGTGAAAAAAATATATTTTTTCAACATTTCAAAATGATTAGCAACGCTTACATGAATTTTGTAAAATAAATATATCTTTTCAACATTTCATAATGCCTAGCAACGCTTTCATGAATTTTGAAAAAAAATATATTTTTTCAACATTTCAAAATGCCTAGCAACGCTTTCATGAATTTGGTAAACAAAATATATTTTTTCCACATTTCATAATGCCTAGTAACGCTTTTAGGAATATTGTGAAAATATATATTTTTTCCACATTTCATCATGCCTAGCAACGCTTTCACGAATTTTGTAAAAAATGTTTCTATTTACAACATTTCAAAATGTCTAGCAACGCTTTCATTAATTTTGTAAATAAAATATATGTTTTCAACATTTTAAAATGCCTAGCAACGCTTTCAATAATTGTGTGAAAAAAATATATCTTTCCAACATTTCAAAATGCCTAGCAACGCTTTCATGAACTTTGTAAAAAATTTTTTTTTAACATTTCAAAATGCCTAGCATCGCTTTCATTAATTTTGTAAATAAAATATATGTTTTCAACATTTTAAATACCTAGCAACGCATTCATGGATTTTGTAAAAAAAATTTATTTTTTTAACATTTCATATTGCCTAGCAACGCTTTTACGTATTTTGTAAAAAAAATATATTTTGTTCAACATTTCAAAATGCCTAGCAACGCTTTCATGACTTTTGTAAAAAAAATATATTTTTTAAACATTTCAAAATGCCTTCCAACGCTATCATGAGTTTTGTGCAACAATTTATTTTTTCAACATTTTAAAATGCCGAGCAACGCTGTTATGAATAATGTGATAAAAATATAATTTTTCAACATTTCATAATGCCTAGCAACGCTTTCTCGAATTTTGTAAAAAAAATACATTTTTTAAACATTTCAAAATTCCTAGCAACGCTTTCATGAATTTTGAAAAAAAAATCAATTTTTTCAACATTACAAAATGCCTAGCAACGCTATTAAGAATAATGTGAAAAAAAATTATTTTTCCAACATTTTAAAATGCCTAGCAACGCTTTCATGAATTTTGTAAAAAAATTATATTTTTTTACCAGTTCAAAATGCCTACCAACGCTTTCATGCGTTTTGTGTAAAAATTTATTTTTTCAACATTTCATAATGCCTAGCAACGCTTTCTTGAATTTTGTAAAAAAAATATTTTTTTTTCAATATTTCAAAATGCCTAGCAACGCTTTCATGAATTTTGTAAAAAAAAATATATTTTTTTAACATTTTAAAATGCCTAGCATCGCTTTCATTAACTTTGTAAATAAAATATATGTTTTCAACATTTTAAAATGCCTAGCAACGTTTTCAATAATTGTGTGAAAAAAATATATCTTTCCAACATTTCAAAATGCCTAGCAACGCATTCATGAATTTTGTAAAAAAAATATGTTGTTTCAACATTTTAAAATGCCTAGCAACGCTTTCATGAATGTGGTAAATAAAATATATTTTTTCCACATTTCAAAATGCCTAGCAACGCTATTAAGAATAATGTGAAAAAAAATTATTTTTTCAACATTGCATAATGCCTAGCAACGCTTTCATAATTTTTGTAAAAAAAAATTTATTTTTTCAACATTTCATATTGCCTAACAACGCTTTTATGAATTTTGTAATAAAAATATATCTTGTTTAACATTTCAAAATGCCTAGCAACGCTTTCATGAATTTTGTAAAAAAAATATATTTTTTAAACATTTCAAAATGCCTTGCAACGCTTTTATGAATTTTGTAAAAAAAATATATTTTTTTTCAACATTTCATAGTGCCTAGCAACGCTTTCATGAATTTTAAAAAAAATATATTTTTTCAACATTTCAAAATGCCTAGCAACGCTTTCATGAATTTGGTAAACAAAATATATTTTTTCCACATTTCATAATGCCTAGCAATGCTTTTATGAATATTGTGAAAAATATATATTTTTTCCACATTTCATCTTGCCTAGCATCGCTTTCACGAATTTTGTAAAAAATGTTTCTATTTACAACATTTTAAAATGCCTAGCAACGCTTTCAATAATTGTGTAAAAAAATAGTTATATTTTCAACATTTCAAAATAACTAGCAACGCTTTCATGAATTTTGTAAAAAATATATATATATATTCAACATTTCAAAATACTTAGCAACGCTGGAATGAATAAAGTGAAAAAAAATATATTTTTTCAACATTTCAAAATGCCTAGCAACACTGTTATGAATAATGTGAAAAAAATATATTTTTCAACATTTCAAAATGCCTAGTAACGCTTACATGAATTTTGTAAAAAATGTATATTTTTTCAAAATTTCAAAATGCCTAGCAACGCTTTCATGAATTTTGTGAAAAAAATATATTTTTTCAACATTTCAAAATGTTTAGCAACGCTTTCTCGACTTTTGTAAAAAAAAATATTTGTTTCAACATTTCATAATGCCTAGCAACGCATTCTCGACTTTTGTAAAAAAAAATATTTGTTTCAACATTTCATAATGCCTAGCAACGCATTCTCGAATTTTGTAAAAAAAATATATATTTTCAACATTTCAATACGCCTAGCAACGCTTTCAATAATAATGTGAAAAAAATTTATTTTTTCAACATTTCAAAATGCCTAGCAACGCGTTCATGAATTTTGTAAAAAAAATATATTTTTTCAAAATATTAAAAATGTCTAGCAACGCTTTCAATAATTGTGCGAACAAAATATATTTTTTCAACATTTTAAAATGCCTAGCAACACTGATATGAATAATGTGAAAAAAATATATTTTTCAACATTTCAAAATGCCTAGTAACGCTTACACGAATTTTGTAAAAAATATATATTTTTTCAAAATTTCAAAATGCCTAGCAACGCTTTCAATAATTGTGTGAACAAAATAAAATTTTTCAACATTTTAAAATGCCTAGCAACGCTGTTATGAATAATGTGAAAAAAAGCTATTTTTTCAACATTTCAATATGCCTAGCAACGCTTTCATGAATTTTGTAAACAAAATTAATTTTATCAACATTTCAAAATGCCTAGCAACGCTTTCATGAATTTAAAAAAAAAAATATATTTTTTCAACATTTCAAAATGCCTAGTAACGCTTTCTCGAATTTTGTAAAAAAATATATTTTTTCAACATTTCAACATGCCTAGCAACGCTTTCATGAATTTGGTAAACAAAATATATTTTTTCGACATTTCAAAATGCCTAGTAACGCTTTCATGAATTTTGTAAAAAAAGTATATTTTTCAAACATTTTTAAAATGCCTAGCAACGCTGTTATGAATAATGTGAAAAAATATATTATTTCAACATTTCAAAATACCTAGCAACGCTTTCATGAATTTTGTAAAAAAAATATAATTTTTCAACATTTCAAAATGCCTAGCAACTCTTTCATGAAATTTGAAACAAAATATATTTTTTCAACATTTCAAAATGCCTAGCAACGCTTTCATGAATTTGGTAAACAAAATATATTTTTTCCACATTTCATAATGCCTAGCAATGCTTTTATGAATATTGTGAAAAATATATATTTTTTCCACATTTCATCTTGCCTAGCATCGCTTTCACGAATTTTGTAAAAAATGTTTCTATTTACAACATTTTAAAATGCCTAGCAACGCTTTCAATAATTGTGTAAAAAAATAGTTATATTTTCAACATTTCAAAATAACTAGCAACGCTTTCATGAATTTTGTAAAAAATATATATATATATTCAACATTTCAAAATACTTAGCAACGCTGGAATGAATAAAGTGAAAAAAAATATATTTTTTCAACATTTCAAAATGCCTAGCAACACTGTTATGAATAATGTGAAAAAAATATATTTTTCAACATTTCAAAATGCCTAGTAACGCTTACATGAATTTTGTAAAAAATGTATATTTTTTCAAAATTTCAAAATGCCTAGCAACGCTTTCATGAATTTTGTGAAAAAAATATATTTTTTCAACATTTCAAAATGTTTAGCAACGCTTTCTCGACTTTTGTAAAAAAAAATATTTGTTTCAACATTTCATAATGCCTAGCAACGCATTCTCGACTTTTGTAAAAAAAAATATTTGTTTCAACATTTCATAATGCCTAGCAACGCATTCTCGAATTTTGTAAAAAAAATATATATTTTCAACATTTCAATACGCCTAGCAACGCTTTCAATAATAATGTGAAAAAAATTTATTTTTTCAACATTTCAAAATGCCTAGCAACGCGTTCATGAATTTTGTAAAAAAAATATATTTTTTCAAAATATTAAAAATGTCTAGCAACGCTTTCAATAATTGTGCGAACAAAATATATTTTTTCAACATTTTAAAATGCCTAGCAACACTGATATGAATAATGTGAAAAAAATATATTTTTCAACATTTCAAAATGCCTAGTAACGCTTACACGAATTTTGTAAAAAATATATATTTTTTCAAAATTTCAAAATGCCTAGCAACGCTTTCAATAATTGTGTGAACAAAATAAAATTTTTCAACATTTTAAAATGCCTAGCAACGCTGTTATGAATAATGTGAAAAAAAGCTATTTTTTCAACATTTCAATATGCCTAGCAACGCTTTCATGAATTTTGTAAACAAAATTAATTTTATCAACATTTCAAAATGCCTAGCAACGCTTTCATGAATTTAAAAAAAAAAATATATTTTTTCAACATTTCAAAATGCCTAGTAACGCTTTCTCGAATTTTGTAAAAAAATATATTTTTTCAACATTTCAACATGCCTAGCAACGCTTTCATGAATTTGGTAAACAAAATATATTTTTTCGACATTTCAAAATGCCTAGTAACGCTTTCATGAATTTTGTAAAAAAAGTATATTTTTCAAACATTTTTAAAATGCCTAGCAACGCTGTTATGAATAATGTGAAAAAATATATTATTTCAACATTTCAAAATACCTAGCAACGCTTTCATGAATTTTGTAAAAAAAATATAATTTTTCAACATTTCAAAATGCCTAGCAACTCTTTCATGAAATTTGAAACAAAATATATTTTTTCAACATTTTAAAATGCATAGCCAAGCTTTCATGAATTTTGTGAAAAAAATATATTTTTTCAACATTTCAAAATGCCGAGAAACGCTGTTATAAATAATGTGACAAAAATTTATTTTTTCAACATTTTATAATGCCTAACAACGCTTTCATGAATTTTGTAGAAAAAAAATTTATTTTTTCAACATTTCAAGATGCCTACCAACGCTTTTATTAGTTTTGTAAAAAAATTAATTTTTTCAACATTTCATAATGCCTAGAAACGCTTTCTCGAATTTTGTAAAAAAAATATATTTTTTCAACATTTCAAAATGCTTAGCAACGCTGTTATGAATAATGTGACACAAATTTATTTTTGCAACATTTCATAGTGCCTAGCAACGCTTTCATGAATTTTGTAATAAAAAAATATATTATTTTAAGTTTTGAAAATGCCTACCAAAGCTTTCATGAGTTTTGTGCAAAAATTTATTTTTTCAAAATTTTTAAATGCCTAGCAACGCTTTCATTAATTCTGTAAATAAAATATATGTTTTTAATATTTTAAAATGCCTAGCAACGCTTTCAATAATTGTGTGAAAAAAATATATTTTTCCAACATTTCAAAATGCCTAGCAACGCTGTTATGAATAATGTGAAGAAAAATTATTTTTTCAACATTTCATAATGCCTAGCATCGCATTCATGAATTTTGTAAAAAAAATATGTTTTTTCAACATTTCAAAATGCCTAGCAACGCTTACATGAATTTGGTAAATAAAATATATTTTTTCCACATTTCAAATTGACTAGCAACGCTTTCATGAATTTTGTAAAAAAAATATATTTTTTCAACATTTCATAATGCCTAGCAAAGCTTTTATGAATTTTGAAAAAAAATATATTTTTTCAACATTTCAAAATGCCTAGCAACGCTTTCATGAATTTGGTAAACAAAATATATTTTTTTTTCATTTCATAATGCCTAGCAACGCTTTTATGAATATTGTGAAAAAAATATATTTTTTCCACCTTTCATCTTGCCTAGCAACGCTTTCACGAATTTTGTAAAAAATGTTTTTATTTACAACATTTCAAAATGCCTAGCAACGCTTTTATGAATAATGTGAAAAAAAAATTATTTTTTCAACATTTCAAAATGCCTAGCAACGCTTTCATTATTCTTGTAAAAAAAATATATTTTTTCAACATTTCAAAATGCCTAGAAACGCTCTCGTGAATTTTGTAAAAAAAATATATTTTTTCAACATATTAAAATGCGTAGTAACGAATAATGAATTTTGAAAAAAAATTTTTTTTCAATATTTCAAACTGCCTAGCAACGTTGGTATGAATAATGTGAAAAATAATTATTTTTTCAACATTTCAAAATGCCTAGCAACGCTTTCATGAGTTTTGTAAAAAAAATATATTTTTTTTCAACATTTCAAAATGCCTAGCAACGCTTTCATGAATTTGGTAAATAAAATATATTTTTTCCACATTTCAAAATGCTTAGCAACGCTATTAAGAATAATGTGAAAAAAATTATTTTTCCAACATTTCATAATGCCTAGCATCGCTTTCATGAATTTTGTAAAAAAAATATATTTTTTCTACATTTCAAAATGCTTAGCAATGCATTTATGAATTTTGAAATTAAAATATTTTTTTTTAACATTTCAAAATGCTTAGCAACGCTTTCATGAATTTAGTAAACAAAATATATTTTTTCCACACTCAAAATGCCTAACAACGTTTTTATGAATATTGTGAAAAAATATATTTTTTCAACATTTCATAATGCCTAGCAACGCTTTTATGAATTTTGAAAAAAAATATAAATTTTCAACATTTCAAAATGCCTAGCAACGTTTTCATGAATTTTGTAAGAAAAATATATATTTTCATTATTTTAAAATGCCTAACATCGCTTTCATGATTCTTGTAAAAAAAAAAATATATTTTTTCAACATTTCAAAATGCCTAGCAACGCTCTCGTGAATTTTGTAAAAAAAATATATTTTTTCAACACATTAAAATGCCTAGCAACGACTTAATGAATTTTGTAAAAAAATTTCTTTTCAACATTTCAAACTGCCTAGCAACGTTGGTATGAATAATGTGAAAAATAATTATTTTTTCAACATTTCATAATGCCTAGCAACGCTTTCAATAATTGAGTGAAAAAAATATATTTTCCAACATTTTATATGCCTAGCAACGCTGTTATGAATAATGTGAAAAAAATTTATTTTTTCAACATTTCATAATGCCTAGCAACGCTTTCACGAATTTTGTAAAAAAAACATTTTTTTCAACATTTCAAAATGCCTAGCAACGCTTTTATGAATTTTGTAAAAAAAATATTTTTCAACATTTTAAAATGCCTAGCAACGCTCTCAATAATTGTGTGAAAAAAATATATTTTTTCAACATTTCAAAATTCCTAGCCACGCTGTTATAAATAATGTGAAAAAATATATATTTTTTCAAAGTTTCAAAATGCCTAGTAACGCTTTTATGAATTTTGTGAAAAAAGAAATATATTTTCCACATTTCATAATGCCTAGCAACGCTTTCACGAATTTTGTAAAAAAAAATTTTCCAACATTTCAAAATGTCTAGCAACGCTTTCATGAATTTTGTAAAAAAAATATGTGTTTTCAACATTACAAAATGTCTAGAAACGCTTTCATGAATTTTGTAAAAAAAATATATTTTTTCAACATTTCCTAATGCCTAGCAACGCTTTCATGAATTTTGAAAAAAAATATATTTTTTCAACATTTCAAAATGCCTAGCAACGCTTTCATGAATTTGGTAAACAAAATATATTTTTTCCACATTTCATAATGCCTAGCAACGCTTTTATGCATATTGTGAAAAAAATATATTTTTTCAACATTTCATCTTGCCTAGCAACGCTTTCACGAATTTTGTAAACAATGTTTTTATTTACAACATTATAAAATGTCTAGCAACGCTTTCATGAATTTTGTAAAAAATATATTTTTTCAACACTTCAAAATTCCTAGCCAAGCTGTTATGAATAATGTGAAAAAATATATTTTTTCAAAGTTTCAAAATGCCTAGTAACGCTTTTATGAATTTTGTGAAAAAAAATATTTTTTCAACATTTCAAAAAGCCTAGCAACGCTTTCATGAATTTGCTAAACAAAATATATTTTTTCCACATTTCATAATGCCTAGCAACGCTTTCACGAATTTTGAAAAAAAATATATTTTTTCAACATTTCAAAATGCCTAGCAACGCTTTCATGAATTTGGTAAACAAAATATATTTTTTCCACATTTCATAATGCCTAGCAACGCTTTTATGCATATTGTGAAAAAAAAATATTTTTTCAACATTTCAAAATGCTTAGCAACGCTTTCATGAATTTTGTAAAAAAAATATATATTTTTTTTAACATTTCAAAATGCCTAGCAACGCTGTTATGAAAAATGTGAAAAAAATATATTTTTTCAAGATTTCATAAAACCTAGCAACGCATTCATGAATTTTGTTAAAAAAATATGTTTTTTCAACTTTTCAAAATGCCTAGCAACGCTCTCGTGAATTTTGTAAAAAAATATATTTTTTCAACATATTAAAATGCCTAGCAACGCTTTCATGAATTTTGTAAAAAAAAATATGTTTTTTCAACATTTAAAAATGCCTAGCAACGCTTTCATGAATTTGGTAATTAAAATAAATTTTTTCCACATTTCAAAATGCCTAGCAACGCTTTTATAAATAATGTGAAGAAAAATTCAAGATTTCATAATGCCTAGCAACGCATTCATGAATTTTGTAAAAAAATATATTTTTTCAACATCATACAATGCCTAGCAACGCTTTCATGAATTTTGTAAAAAAAATTTTTTTTCAACATTTCATATTGCCTAGCAACGCTTTCAATAATTGGGCGAAAAAAATATATTTTCCAACATTTTAATATGCCTAGCAACGCTGTTATGAATAATGTGAAAAAAATTTATTATTTAAACATTTCATATTGCCTAGCAACGCTTTCACGAATTTTGTAGAAAAAATATATTTTGTCAACATTTCAAAATGCCTAGTAACGCTTTCATGAATTTTGTAAAAAAAGTATATTTTTCAACATTTTAAAATGCCTAGCAACGCTTTCAATAATTGTGTGAAAAAAAAAAATTTTTTAAAGATTTCAAAATGCCTAGCAACGCTGTTATGAATCATGTGAAAAAATATATTTCTTCAACATTTCAAAATGCCTAGCAACGCTTTCATGAATTTTGTAAAATAAATATAATTTTTCAACATTTCAAAATGCCTAGCAACTCTTTCATGAAATTTTAAAAAAATATATATTTTTTCATCATTTCAAAATGCCTAGCACCGCTTTCATTAATTTTGTAAACAAAATATATTTTTTCCACATTTCATAATGCCTAGCAACGCTTTTATGAATAATGTGAAAATAGCATATTTTTTCAACATTTCAAAATGCTTAAATTATTTTTTCAAAATTTCACTTTGCGTAGCAACGCTTTCAGGAATTTTGTAAACAAAATATATGTTTTCAACATTTCTAGATGCCTAGCAACGCTGTTATGAATAATGTAACAAAAATTTATTTTTTCAACATTTCATAGTGCCTAGCAACGCTTTCATGAATTTTGTAAAAAAAAATATATTTTTTTACATTTGAAAATGCCTACCAACGCTTTCATGAGTTTTGTGTAAAAATTTATTTTTTCAACATTTTTAAATGCCTAACAACGTTTTCAATAATTGTGAAAAAAAAATATATCTTTCCAACATTTCAAAATTCCTAGCAACGCATTCATGAATTTTGTAAAAAAAATATGTTGTTTCAACATTTTAAAATGCCTAGCAACGCTTTCATGAATGTGGTAAATAAAATATATTTTTTCCACATTTCAAAATGCCTAGCAACGCTATTAAGAATAATGTGAAAAAAAATTATTTTTTCAACATTTCATAATGCCTAGCAACGCTTTCATGAATTTTGTAAAAAAAATATATTTTTTGAACGTTTCAAAATGCCTAGCAATGCGTACATGAATTTTGAAATTAAAATATATTTTTTCAACATTTCAAAATGCCTAGCAACGCTTTCATGAATTTAGTAAACAAAATATATTTTTTCAACATTTCAAAATGCCTAGCAACGCTGTTATGAATAATGTGAAAAAAATTTATTTTTTCAAGATTTCATATTTGCCTAGCAATGCATTCATGAATTTTGTAAAAAAATATGTTTTTTCAACATTTCAAAATGCCTAGCAACGCTTTCATGAATTTTGTAAAAAAAATTTATTTTTTAAACATTTCAAAATTCCTAGCAACGCTTTCATGAATTTTGAAAAAAAATATATTTTTCAACATTTCAAAATGATTAGCAACGCTTTCATGAATTTGGTAAACAAAATATATTTTTTCCACATTTCATAATGCCTAGCAACGCTTTTAGGAATATTGTGAAAAATATATATTTTTTCCACATTTCATCATGCCTAGCAACGCTTTCACGAATTTTGTAAAAAAATGTTTCTATTTACAACATTTCAAAATGTCTAGCAACGCTTTCATTAATTTTGTAAATAAAATGTATGTTTTCAACATTTTAAAATGCCTAGCAACGCTTTCAATAATTGTGTGAAAAAAATATATCTTTCCAACATTTCAAAATGCCTAGCAACGCTTTCATGAACTTTGTAAAAAAATTTTTTTTAACATTTCAAAATGCCTATCATCGCTTTCATTAATTTTGTAAATAAAATATATGTTTTCAACATTTTAAATGCCTAGCAACGCATTCATGAATTTTGTAAAAAAAATTTATTTTTTTATCATTTCATATTGCCTAGCAACGCTTTTACGTATTTTGTAAAAAAAATATATTTTGTTCAACATTTCAAAATGCCTAGCAACGCTTTCATGACTTTTGTAAAAAAAATATATTTTTTAAACATTTCAAAATGCCTTCCAACGCTATCATGAGTTTGTGCAACAATTTATTTTTTCAACATTTTAAAATGCCGAGCAACGCTGTTATGAATAATGTGATAAAAATATATTTTTTCAATATTTCAAAATGCCTAGTAACGCTTTCATTAACTTTGTAAATAAAATACATGTTTTCAACATTTTAAAATGCCTAGCAACGCTTTCAATAATTGTGTGAAAAAAATATATCTTTCCAACATTTCAAAATGCCTAGCAACGCTCTCATGAACTTTGTAAAAAAATTTTTTTTAACATTTCAAAATGCCTAGCATCGCTTTCATTAATTTTGTAAATAAAATATATGTTTTCAACATTTTAAATGCCTTGCAACGCATTTATGAATTTTGTAAAAAATATTTATTTTTTTAACATTTCATATTGCCTAGCAACGCTTTTACGTATTTTGTAAAAAAAATATATTTTGTTCAACATTTCAAAATGCCTAGCAACGCTTTCATGACTTTTGTAAAAAAAATATATTTTGTTCAACATTTCAAAATGCCTAGCAACGCTTTCATGACTTTTGTAAAAAAAATATATTTTTTAAACATTTCAAAATGCCTTCCAACGCTATCATGAGTTTTGTGCAACAATTTATTTTTTCAACATTTTAAAATGCCGAGCAACGCTGTTATGAATAATGTGATAAAAATATAATTTTTCAACATTTCATAATGCCTAGCAACGCTTTCTCGAATTTTGTAAAAAAAATACATTTTTTAAACATTTCAAAATTCCTAGCAACGCTTTCATGAATTTTGAAAAAAAATCAATTTTTTCAACATTAAAAAATGTTTAGCAACGCTTTTATGAAAATTGTGAAAAATATATATTTTTTCCACATTTCATCTTGCCTAGCAACGCTTTCACGAATTTTGTAAAAAATGTTTCTATTTACAACATTTCAAAATGTCTAGCAACGCTTTCATCAATTTTGTAAAAAAAATATGTTGTTTCACCATTTCAAAATGCCTAGCAACGCTTTCATGAATGTGGTAAATAAAATATATTTTTTCCACATTTCAAAATGCCTAGCAACGCTATTAAGAATAATGTGAAAAAAAATTATTTTTCCAACATTTTAAAATGCCTAGCAACGCTTTCATGAATTTTGTAAAAAAATTATATTTTTTTACCAGTTCAAAATGCCTACCAACGCTTTCATGAGTTTTGTGTAAAAATTTATTTTTTCAACATTTCATAATGCCTAGCAACGCTTTCTTGAATTTTGTAAAAAAAATACTTTTTTTTCAATATTTCAAAATGCCTAGCAACGCTTTCATTAACTTTGTAAAAAAAATATATTTTTTTTCAACATTTCATAATGCCTAGCAACGCTTTCATGAATTTAAAAAAAAATATATTTTTTCAACATTTCAAAATGTCTAGCAACGCTTTCAAGAATTTTGTAAAAAAAATATATTTTTTCATTATTTCAAAATGCCTAGCAATGCTTTCATGAATTTTGAAATTAAAATATATTTTTTTAACATTTCAAAATGCCTAGCAACGCTTTTATTGTGAAAAAAATTATTTTTTAACATTTCAAAATGCCTAGCAACGCTATTAAGAATAATGTGAAAAAAATATTTTTTTTCAATATTTCAAAAGGCCTAGCAACGCTTTCATGAATTTTGTAAAAAAAATATATTTTTTTAACATTTTAAAATGCCTAGCAACGCTTTCAATAATTGTGTGAAAAAATATATCTTTCCAACATTTCAAAATGCCTAGCAACGCATTCATGAATTTTGTAAAAAAAATATGTTGTTTCAACATTTTAAAATGCCTAGCAACGCTTTCATGAATGTGGTAAATAAAATATATTTTTTCCACATTTCAAAATGCCTAGCAACGCTATTAAGAATAATGTGAAAAAAATTTATTTTTTCAACATTGCATAATGCCTAGCAACGCTTTCATGAATTTTGTAAAAAAAAATTTATTTTTTCAACATTTCATATTGCCTAACAACGCTTTTATGAATTTTGTAATAAAAATATATCTTGTTTAACATTTCAAAATGCCTAGCAACGCTTTCATGAATTTTGTAAAAAAAATATATTTTTTAAACATTTCAAAATGCCTTGCAACGCTTTCATGAATTTTGTAAAAAAAATATATTTTTTTTCAACATTTCATAATGCCTAGCCACGCTTTCATGAATTTTTAAAAAAATATATTTTTTCAACATTTCAAAATGTCTAGCAACGCTTTCAAGAATTTTGTAAAAAAAATATATTTTTTCATTATTTCAAAATGCCTAGCAATGCTTTCATGAATTTTGAAATTAAAATATATTTTTTTAACATTTCAAAATGCCTAGCAACGCTTTTATTGTGAAAAAAATTATTTTTTAACATTTCAAAATGCCTAGCAACGCTATTAAGAATAATGTGAAAAAAATATTTTTTTTCAATATTTCAAAAGGCCTAGCAACGCTTTCATGAATTTTGTAAAAAAAATATATTTTTTTAACATTTCAAAATGCCTAGCATCGCTTTCATTAATTTTGTAAATAAAATATATGTTTTCAACATTTTAAAATGCCTAGCAACGCTTTCAATAATTGTGTAAGAAAATATATCTTTTCAACATTTCAAAATATCCTAGCAAAGCATTCATGAATTTTGTAAAAAAAATGTTTTTTCAACATTTTAAAATGCCCAGCAACGATTTCATGAATGTGGTACATAAAATATATTTTTTCCACATTTCAAAATGCCTAGCAACGCTATTAAGAATAATGTGAAAAAAATTATTTTTTCAAGATTTCATAATGCCTAGCAACGCTTTCATGACTTTTGTAAAAAAAATATATTTTTTAAACCTTTCCAAATGCCTTCCAACGCTATCATGAGTTTTGTGCAAAAATTTATTTTTTCAACATTTTAAAATGCCGAGCACGCTGTTATGAATAATGTGATAAAAATATAATTTTTCATCATTTCATAATGCCTAGCAACGCTTTCTCGAATTTTGTAAAACAAATACATTTTTTAAACATTTCAAAATTCCTAGCAACGCTTTCATGAATTTTGAAAAAAAAATCTATTTTTTCAACATTACAAAATGCTTAGCAACGCTTTTATGAAAATTGTGAAAAATATATATTTTTTCCACATTTCATCTTGCCTAGCAACGCTTTCACGAATTTTGTAAAAAATGTTTCTATTTACAACATTTCAAAATGTCTAGCAACGCTTTCATCAATTTTGTAAAAAAAATATATTTTTTCAACATTTTAAAATGCCTAGCAACGCTCTCATGAATTTTGTAAAAAAAATATATTTTTTTACCAGTTCAAAATGCCTACCAACGCTTTCATGAGTTTTGTGTAAAAATTTATTTTTTCAACATTTCATAATGCCTAGCAACGCTTTCTTGACTTTTGTAAAAAAAATATTTTTTTTTCAATATTTCAAAATGCCTAGCAACGCATTCATGAATTTTGTAAAAAAAATATGTTGTTTCAACATTTTAAAATGCCTAGCAACGCTTTCATGAATGTGGTAAATAAAATATATTTTTTCCACATTTCAAAATGCCTAGCAACGCTATTAAGAATAATGTGAAAAAAAATTATTTTTTCAACATTTCATAATGCCTAGCAACGCTTTCATGAATTTTGTAATAAAAATATATCTTGTTTAACATTTCAAAATGCCTAGTAACGCTTTCATGAATTTTGTAAAAACAATATATTTTTTAAACATTCAAAATGCCTTGCAACGCTTTCATGAATTTTGTAAAAAAAATATATTTTTTCAACATTTCATAATGCCTAGCAACGCTTTCATGAATTTTAAAAAAAATATATTTTTTCAACATTTCAAAATGCCAAGCAACGCTTTCATGAATTTGGTAAACAAAATATATTTTTTCCACATTTCATAATGCCTAGCAACGCTTTTATGAATATTGTTAAAATATATATTTTTTCCACATTTCATCTTGCCTAGCATCGCTTTCACGAATTTTGTAAAAAATGTTTCTATTTACAACATTTCAAAATGTCTAGCAACGCTTTCATGAATTTTGTAAAAAAAATATATTTTTTCATTATTTCAAAATGCCTAGCAATGCTTTCATGAATTTTGAAATTAAAATATTTTTTTTAACATTTCAAAATGCCTAGCATCGCTTTTATTGTGAAAAAAATTATTTTTCAAGATTTCAAAATGCCTAGCAACGCTATTAAGAATAATGTGAAAAAAAATACTTTTTTTCAATATTTCAAAAGGCCTAGCAACGCTTTCATGAATTTTGTAAAAAAAATATATTTTTTTAACATTTCAATATGCCTAGCATCGCTTTCATTAATTTTGTAAATAAAATATATGTTTTCAACATTTTAAAATGCCTAGCAACGCTTTCAATAATTGTGTGAAGAAAATATATCTTTCCAACATTTCAAAATATCCTAGCAAAGCACTCATGAATTTTGTAAAAAAAATGTTTTTTCAACATTTTAAAATGCCTAGCAACGATTTCATGAATGTGGTAAATAAAATATATTTTTCCACATTTCAAAATGCCTAGCAACGCTATTAAGAATAATGTGAAAAAAAATTATTTTTTCAACATTTCATAATGCCTAGCAACGCTTTCATGACTTTTGTAAAAAAAATATATTTTTTAAACATTTCAAAATGCCTAGCAACGCATTCATGAATTTGGTAAAAAATATATATTTTTTCAACATTTTAAAATACCTAGCAACGCTTTCATGAATTTGGTAAAGAAAATATATTTTTTCCACATTTCATAATGGCTAGCAACGCTTTTATGAATATTGTGAAAAATATATATTTTTTCCACATTTCATTTTGCCTAGCATCGCTTTCACGAATTTTGTAAAAAATGTTTCTATTTACAACATTTCAAAATGTCTAGCAACGCTTTCATGAATTTTGTAAAAAAAATATATTTTTTCATTATTTCAAAATGCCTAGCAATGCTTTCATGAATTTTGATATTAAAATATATTTTTTTAACATTTCAAAATGCCTAGCAACGCTTTTATTGTGAAAAAAATTATTTTTTAACATTTCAAAATGCCTAGCAACGCTATTAAGAATAATGTGAAAAAAAATATTTTTTTTCAATATTTCAAAAGGCCTAGCAACGCTTTCATGAATTTTGTAAAAAAAATATATTTTTTCAACATATCAAAATGCCTAGCAATGCTTTCATGAATTTTGAAATTAGAATATATTTTTTTAACATTTCATACTGCCTAGCAACGCTTTCCAGAATTTTGTAAAAAAAATAATTTTTTCAACATTTGAAAATGCCTAGCAACGCTTTCTTGAATTTTGTAAAAAAAATATTTTTTTTTCAATATTTCAAAATGCCTAGCAACGCTTTCATGAATTTTGTAAAAAAAATATATTTTTTTAACATTTTAAAATGCCTAGCATCGCTTTCATTAATTTTGTAAATAAAATATATGTTTTCAACATTTTAAAATGCCTAGCAACGCTTTCAATAATTGTGTGGAAAAAATATATCTTTCCCACATTTCAAAATGCCTAGCAACGCATTCATGAATTTTGTAAAAAAAATATGTTGTTTCAACATTTTAAAATGCCTAGCAACGCTTTCATGAATGTGGTAAATAAAATATATTTTTTCCACATTTCAAAATGCCTAGCAACGCTATTAAGAATAATGTGAAAAAAAATTATTTTTTCAACATTTCATAATGCCTAGCAACGCTTTCATGAATTTTGTAAAAAAAAATTTATTTTTTCAACATTTCATATTGCCTAACAACGCTTTTATGAATTTTGTAATAAAAATATATCTTGTTTAACATTTCAAAATGCCTAGCTTCGCTTTCATTAATTTTGTAAATAAAATATATGTTTTCAACATTTTAAAATGCCTAGCAACGCTTTCAATAATTGTGTGAAGAAAATATATCTTTCCAACATTTCAAAATATCCTAGCAAAGCATTCATGAATTTTGTAAAAAAAATGTTTTTTCAACATTTTAAAATGCCTAGCAACGCTTTCATGAATTTTGTAAAAAAAATATATATTTTTTCAACATATCAAAATGCCTAGCAATGCTTTCATGAATTTTGAAATTAGAATATATTTTTTTAACATTTCATACTGCCTAGCAACGCTTTCCAGAATTTTGTAAAAAAAATATATTTTTTCAACATTTGAAAATGCCTAGCAATGCTTTCATGAATTTTGTAAAAAAAAATATATATTTCCATTATTTTAAAATGCCTAGAAACGCTTTCATGAATTTTGAAAAAAAATATATTTTTTCAGCATTTCAAAATGAGTAGCAACGATTTCATGATTTTTGTAAAAAAATATATATTATTTTAACATTTCAAATTCCTAGCAACGCTTCCATGAAATTTGTAAAAAAAAATATATTTTTTCAACATATCAAAATGCTTAACAACGCTTTCATGAATTTGGTGAACAAAATATATTTTTTCCACATTTCATAATGCCTAAGAACGCTTAAATGAATATTGTGAAAAAAATATATTTTTTCCACATTTCATCATGCCTAGCAACGCTTTCACGAATTTTGTAAAAAATGTTTTTATTTACAACATTTCAAAATGTCTAGCAACGCTTTCATGAATTTTGTAAAAAAAATATATTTTTTCAACATTTTAAAATGCCTAGCAACGCTTTCATGAATTTTGTAAAAAAAATATATTTTTCAACATTTCAAAAACCCTAGCAACGCTGTTATGAATAATGTGAAAAAATTTATTTTGTTCAACATTTCAAAGTGCCTTGCAACACTTTCATGAATTTTGAAAAAAAATATATTTTTTCAACATTATAAAATGATTAGCAACGCTTTCATGAATTTTGTAAAATAAATATATTTTTTCAACATTTCAAAATGCCTAGCAACGCTTTCATAAATTTGGTAAACTAAATATATATTTTCCACATTTCATAATGCCTAGCAACGCTTTTATGAATATTGTAAAAAATATATATTTTTTCCACATTTCATCTTGCCTAGCATCGCTTTCATTAATTTTGTAAATAAAATATATGTTTTCAACATTTTATAATGCCTAGCAACGCTGTTATGAATAATGTGAAAAAAATTTATTTTTTCAACATTTTATAATGCCTAGCAACGCATTCATGAATTTAGTAAACAAAATATGTTTTTTCAACATTTTAAAATGCCTAGCTTCGCTTTCATGAATGTGGTAAATAAAATATATTTTTTCCACATTACAAAATGCCTAGCAACGCTATTAAGAATAATGTGAAAAAAAAATATTTTTTCAACATTTCATAATGCCTAGCAACGCATTCATGAATTTAGTAAACAAAATATGTTGTTTCAACATTTTAAAATGAATAGCAACGCTTTCATGCATCTTGTAAAAAAAATTTATTTTTACAACATTTCAAACTTCCTAGCAATGCTTTCATGAATTTTGTAAAAAAAATATATTTTTTAACATTTCAAAATGCCTAGTATCGCTGTTATGAATAATGTGAAAAAAATATATTTTTTCAACATTTCATACTGCCTAGCAACGCTTTGATGAAATTTGTAAAAAAAATATATTTTTTCAACGTTTCATAATGCCTAGCAACGCTTTCATGAATTTAGTAAACAAAATATGTTGTTTCAACATTTTAAAATGCCTAGCAACGCTTTCCAGAATTTTGAAATATATTTCAAAATGCCTAGCAACGCTTTCATGAATTTTGTAAAAAACATTTATTTTTTCAACTTTTCATATTGCCTGGCAACGCTTTCACGAATTTTGTAAAAAAAATATATTTTTTCAACATTTCAAAATGCCTAGCAACGCTTTTATTAAGTTAGTAAACAAAATATATTTTTTCCACACTTCAAAATGCCTAGCAACGCTTTCATGAATTTTGTAAATAAAATATATGTTTTCTACATTTTAAAATGCCTAGCAACGCGTTCAATAATTGTGTGAAAAAAATATATGTTTTCAACATTTCAAAATGCCTAGCAACGCTGTTATGAATAATGTGAAAAAAATATGTTTTTTCAACAATTCGAAATGCCTAGCAACGCAATATGAATTTTGTAAAAAAAATATATTTTTTCAACATTTCATATTGCCTAGGAACGCTTACATGAATTTTGTGAAAAAAATATATTTTTTCAACATTTCAAAATGCCTAGCAACGCTTTCATGAATTTTTAAAAAAAAATATATTTTTTCAAAATTTCAAAATGCCTAGCAACGCTTTCAATATTTGTATGAAGAAAAAATATTTTTCAACATTTTAATATGCCTAGCAACGCTTTCATAAATTTTGTAAAAAAATATATATTTATTCATTTCAAAATGCCTAGCAACGCTGTTATGAATAATGTAAAAAAATATATTTTTTTAACATATCAAAATGCCTAGCAATGCTTTCATGAATTTTGTAAAAAAAAATTATTTTCTCACATTTCATATTGCCTAGCAACGCTTTCATGAATTATGTAAAAAAAATATATTTTTTCAACATTACAAAGTGCCTAGCAACGCTTTCATGATTTTTGTAAAAAAAGTATATTTCTTCAACATTTCAAAATGCCTACCAATGCTTTCACGAATTTTGTGCAAAAATTTATTTTTTCAACATTTTAAAATGCCGAGCAATGCTGTTATGAATAATGTGATAAAAATTTATTGTTTCAACATTTCATTATGCCTAGCAACGCTTTCTCGAATTTTGCAAAAGAAATATACTTTTTCAACATTTCAAAATGCCTAGCAACGCTTTCACGAATTTTGTAAAAAATGTTTTCTTTTACAGTATTTCAAAATGTCTAGCAACGCTTTCATGAATTTTGTAAAAAAAATATATTTTTTCAACATTTTAAAATGCCTAGCAATGCTTTCATGAATTTTGTAAAAAAAATATATTTTTTAACATTTCAAAATGCCTAGTATCGCTGTTATGAATAATGTGAAAAAAATATATTTTTTCAACATTTCATACTGCCTAGCAACGCTTTGATGAAATTTGTAAAAAAAATATATTTTTTCAACGTTTCATAATGCCTAGCAACGCTCCCATGAATTTTATAAAAAAATATATTTTTTGACATTTCAAAATGCCTAGCAACGCTTTCATTAATTTTGTAAATAAAATATATTTTTTCAACAATTCAAAATGCTTAGCAACGCTTTCATGAATTTTGTAAAAAAAATTTATTTTTTCAACATTTCATATTGCCTAGCAACGCTTTCAATAATTGTGTGAAAAAAATGTATTTTTTTAACATTTCAAAATGCCTAGCAACGTTGTAATGAATAATGTGAAAAAAATTTATTTTTTCAAGATTTCATAATGCCTAGCAACGCATTCATGAATTTTGTAAAAAAATATGTTTTTTCAACATTTCAAAATGCATAGCAACGCTTTCATGAATTTGGTAAATAAAATATATTTTTTCAACATTTCAAAATGCCTAGCAATGCATTCATGAAATTTGAAATTTAAATATATTTTTTTAACATTACAAAATGCCTAGCAACGCTTTCATGATTTTTGTAAAAAAAATTTATTTTTTCAACATTTCATAATGCCTAGCAACGCTTCCATGAATTTAAAAAAAAATATATTTTTTCAACATTTCAAAATGCCTAGCAACGCTTATATGAATATTGTAAAAAAAAATATATTTTTTCAGCATTTCAAAATGCCTAGCAACGCTTTCACGAATTTTGTAAAAAAATGTTTTTATTTACAACATTTCAAATTGTCTAGCAACGCTTTCATGAATTTTGTAAAAAAAATATATTTTTTCAACATTTTAAAATGCCTAGCAACGCTTTCATGAATTTTGTAAAAATAATATTTTATTACCATTTCAAAATGCCTAATAATGCTTTCATGAGTTTTGTGCAAAAATTTATTTTTTTGACATTTTAAAATGCCGAGCAACGCTGTTATGGATAATGTGATAAAAATTTATTTTTTCAACATTTCATAAAGCCTAGCACCGCTTTCTCGAATTTTTTAAAAGAAATATATTTTTTCAACATTTCAAAAAGCCTAGCAACGCTGTTATGAATAATGTGAAAAAAATTTATTTTTTCAACATTTCAAAATGCGTAGCAACGCTTTCATGAATTTTGTAAACAAAATATACTTTTTCCACATTTCATAATGCCTAGCAACGCTTTTATGAATATTGTGAAGAAATTATATTTTTTCTACATTTCATCTTGCCTAGCAACGCTTTCACGAATTTTGTAAAAAATGTTTTCATTTACAATATTTCAAAATGTCTAGCAACGCTTTCAAGAATTTTGTAAAAAAAATATATTTTTTCAACATTTTAAAATGCCTAGCAACGCTTTCATGAATTTTGTAAAAAAAATATATTTTTTTACCATTTCAAAATGCCTACCAACGCTTTCATGAGTTTTGTGCAAAAATTTATTTTTTAACATTTCAAAATGCCTAGCAACGCTTTCATGAATTTTGTAAAAAAAATTTATTTTCTCACATTTCTTATTGCCTAGCAACGCTTTCATGAATTTTGTAAACAAAATATATTTTTTCCACACTTCAAAATGCCTAGCAACGCTTTTATGAATATTGTGAAAAAAATTTATTTTTCAACATTTCATTTTGCCTAGCAACGCTTTCCAGATTTCGTAAAAAAAATATATTTTTTCAACATTTTAAAATGCCTAGCAACGCTTCCATTAATTGTGTGAAAAAAATATATTTTTCCAAGATTTCAAAATGCCTAGCAACGCTGTTAAGAATAATGTGAAAAAAATATATTTTTTCAACATTTCATAATGCCTAGCAACGCTTTCATTAATTTTGTACATAAAATATATTTTTTCAACATTTTAAAATGCCTAGCAACGCTTTCATGAATTTTGTAAAAAAAATATATTTTTTACCATTTCAAAATGCCTACCAATGCTTTCATGGGTTTTGTGCAAAAATTTATTTTTTCAACATTTTAAAATGCCGAGCAAAGCTGTTATGAATAATGTGATAATAATTTATTTTTTCAACATTTCAAAATGTCAAGCAACGCTTTCTCGAATTTTGGAAAAGAAATGTATTTTTTCAACATTTCAAAATGCCTAGCAACGCTTTCATGAATTTTGTAAAAAAAAATTATTTTCTCACATTTCATATTGCCTAGCAACGCTTTCATGAATTATGTAAAAAAAATATATTTTTTATTCATTTCAAAATGCCTAGCAACGCTGTTATGAATAATGTGAAAAAATATATTTTTTCAACATTTCAAAATGCCTAGCAACGTTGTTATGAATAATGTGAAAAAAATTTATTTTTTCAAGATTTCATAATGCCTAGCAACGCATTCATGAATTTTGTAAGAAAATATGTTTTTTCAACATTTCAAAATGCCTAGCAACGCTTTCATGAATTTGGTAAATAAAATATATTTTTTCAACATTTCAAAATGCCTAGCAATGCATTCATGAAATTTGAAATTTAAATATTTTTTTTAACATTACAAAATGCCTAGCAACGCTTTCATGATTTTTGTAAAAAAAATATATTTTTTCAACATTTCATAATGCTTATCAACGCTTCCATGAATTAAAAAAAAAATATATTTTTTCAACATTTCAAAATGCCTAGCAACGCTTATATGAATATTGTAAAAAAAAAATTTATTTTATTCAACATTTCAAAAAGGCTACCAACGCTTTCACGAATTTTGTAAAAAATGTTTTTATTTACAACATTTCAAATTGTCTAGCAACGCTTTCATGAATTTTGTAAAAGAAAATATATTTTTTCAACATTTCAAAATGCCTAGCAACGTTGTTATGAATAATGTGAAAAAAATTTATTTTTTCAAGATTTCACAATGCCTAGCAACGCATTCATGAATTTTGTAAAAAAAATATATTTTTTTACCATTTCAAAATGCCTAATAATGCTTTCATGAGTTTGTGCAAAAATTTATTTTTTCGACATTTTAAAATGCCGAGCAACGCTGTTATGGATAATGTGATAAAAATTTATTTTTTCAACATTTCAAAATGCGTAGCAACGCTTTCATGAATTTTGTAAACAAAATATACTTTTTCCACATTTCATAATGCCTAGCAACGCTTTTATGAATATGGTGAAAAAATTATATTTTTTCTACATTTCATCTTCCCTAGCAACGCTTTTACGAATTTTGTAAAAAATGTTTTCATTTACAATATTTCAAAATGTCTAGCAACGCTTTCAAGAATTTTGTAAAAAAAATATATTTTTTCAACATTTTAAAATGCCTAGCAACGCTTTCATGAATTTTGTAAAAAAAATATATTTTTTTACCATTTCAAAATGCCTACCAACGCTTTCATGAGTTTTGTGCAAAAATTTATTTTTTCAACATTTTAAAATGCCTAGCAACGCTTTCAATAATTGTGTGAAAAAAAATATTTTTTTAACATTTCATATTGCCTAGCAACGCTTTCATGATTTTTGAAAAAAAAAATATTTTTTATTAATTTAAAAATGCCTAGCAACGCTGTTATGAATAAAGTGAAAAAATATATTTTTTCAACATTTCATAATGCCTAGCAACGCTTTCATGAATTTTGTAAAAAAATTTATTTTCTTACATTTCTTATTGCCTAGCAACGCTTTCATGAATTTTGTAAACAAAATATATTTTTTCCACACTTCAAAATGCCTAGCAACGCTTCTATGAATATTGTGAAAAAAATTTATTTTTTAACATTTCATTTTGCCTAGCAACGCTTTCCAGATTTCGTAAAAAAAATATATTTTTTCATCATTTCAAAATGCCTAGCAACGCTTTCAATATTTGTGTGAAGAAAATATATTTTTCAACATTTTAATATGCCTAGCAATGCTTTCTCGAATTTTGTAAAATAAATATATTTTTTCAACATTTCAAAATGCCTAGAAACGCTCTCATGAACTTTGTAAAAAAATATATTTTTTTAACATTTGAAAATGCCTACCAACGCTTTCATGAGTTTTGTGCAAAAATTTATTTTTTCAACATTATAAATGCCTAGCAACGCTTTCAATAATTGTGTGAAAAAAAATATTTTTTTAACATTTCATATTGCCTAGCAACGCTTTCATGAATTTTGAAAAAAAAATATTTTTTATTAATTTAAAAATGCCTAGCAACGCTGTTATGAATAAAGTGAAAAAATATATTTTTTCAACCTTTCATAATGCCTAGCAACGCTTTCATGAATTTTGTAAAAAAATTTATTTTCTCACATTTCTTATTGCCTAGCAACGCTTTCCAGATTTCGTAAAAAAAATATATTTTTCAACATTTTAATATGCCTAGCAATGCTTTCTCGAATTTGTAAAAAAATAAATTTTTTCAACATTTCAAAATGCCTAGCAACGCTTTCAATATTTGTGTGAAGAAAATATATTTTTCAACATTTTAATATGCCTAGCAATGCTTTCTCGAATTTTGTAAAAAAAATATATTTTTTCAACATTTCAAAATGCCTAGAAACGCTCTCATGAACTTTGTAATAAAATATATATTTTTTTAACATTTTAAAATGCCTAGCAACGCTTCCATTAATTGTGTGAAAAAAATATATTTTTCCAAGATTTCAAAATGCCTAGCAACGCTGTTAAGAATAATGTGAAAAAAATATATTTTTTCAACATTTCATAATGAATAGCAACGCTTTCATTAATTTTGTAAATAAAATATATTTTTTCAACATTTTAAAATGCCTAGCAACGCTTTCTCGAATTTTGGAAAAGAAATATATTTTTTCAACATTTCAAAATGCCTAGCAACGCTTTCATGAATTTTGTAAAAAAAAATTATTTTCTCACATTTCATATTGCCTAGCAACGCTTTCATGAATTATGTAAAAAAAATATATTTTTTATTCATTTCAAAATGCCTAGCAACGCTTTCACGAATTTTGTAAAAAATGTTTTCTTTTACAATATTTCAAAATGTCTAGCAACGCTTTCATGAATTTTGTAAAAAAAATATATTTTTTCAACATTTCAAAATGCCTAGCAACGTTGTTATGAATAATGTGAAAAAAATTTATTTTTTCAAGATTTCATAATGCCTAGCAACGCATTCATGAATTTTGTAAAAAAATATGTTTTTTCAACATTTCAAAATGCCTAGCAACGCTTTCATGAATTTGGTAAATAAAATATATTTTTTCAACATTTCAAAATGCCTAGCAATGCATTCATGAAATTTGAAATTTAAATATTTTTTTTAACATTACAAAATGCCTAGCAACGCTTTCATGATTTTTGTAAAAAAAATATATTTTTTCAACATTTCATAATGCCTATCAACGCTTCCATGAATTAAAAAAAAAATATATTTTTTCAACATTTCAAAATGCCTAGCAACGCTTATATGAATATTGTAAAAAAAAAATATATTTTATTCAACATTTCAAAAAGGCTACCAACGCTTTCACGAATTTTGTAAAAAATGTTTTTATTTACAACATTTCAAATTGTCTAGCAACGCTTTCATGAATTTTGTAAAAGAAAATATATTTTTTCAACGTTTTAAAATGCCTAGCAACGCATTCATGAATTTTGTAAAAAAAATATATTTTTTCAACATTTCAAAATGCCTAGCAACGTTGTTATGAATAATGTGAAAAAAATTTATTTTTTCAAGATTTCATAATGCCTAGCAACGCATTCATGAATTTTGTAATCAAATATGTTTTTTCAACATTTCAAAATGCCTAGCAACGCTTTCATGAATTTGGTAAATAAAATATATTTTTTCAACATTTCAAAATGCCTAGCAATGCATTCATGAAATTTGAAATTTAAATATTTTTTTTAACATTACAAAATGCCTAGCAACGCTTTCATGATTTTTGTAAAAAATATATTTTTTCAACATTTCATAATGCCTATCAACGCTTCCATGAATTAAAAAAAAAATATATTTTTTCAACATTTCAAAATGCCTAGCAACGCTTATATGAATATTGTAAAAAAAAAATATATTTTATTCAACATTTCAAAAAGGCTACCAACGCTTTCACGAATTTTGTAAAAAATGTTTTTATTTACAACATTTCAAATTGTCTAGCAACGCTTTCATGAATTTTGTAAAAGAAAATATATTTTTTCAACGTTTTAAAATGCCTAGCAACGCATTCATGAATTTTGTAAAAAAAATATATTTTTTTACCATTTCAAAATGCCTAATAATGCTTTCATGAGTTTTGTGCAAAAATTTATTTTTTCGACATTTTAAAATGCCGAGCAACGCTGTTATGGATAATGTGATAAAAATTTATTTTTTCAACATTTCATAAAGCCTAGCAACGCTTTCTCGAATTTTGTAAAAGAAATATATTTTTTCAACATTTCAAAATTCCAAGCAACGCTTTCATTAATTTTGTAAATAAAATATATGTTTTCAACATTTCAAAAAGCCTAGCAACGCTGTTATGAATAATGTGAAAAAAATTTATTTTTTCAACATTTCAAAATGCGTAGCAACGCTTTCATGAATTTTGTAAACAAAATATACTTTTGCCACATTTCATAATGCCTAGCAACGCTTTTATGAATATGGTGAAAAAATTATATTTTTTCTACATTTCATCTTCCCTAGCAACGCTTTCAAGAATTTTGTAAAAAAAATATATTTTTTCAACATTTTAAAATGCCTAGCAACGCTTTCATGAATTTTGTAAAAAAAATATATTTTTTTACCATTTCAAAATGTGTACCAACGCTTTCATGAGTTTTGTGCAAAAATTTATTTTTTCAACATTTTAAAATGCCTAGCAACGCTTTCAATAATTGTGTGAAAAAAAATATTTTTTTAACATTTCATATTGCCTAGCAACGCTTTCATGAATTTTGTAAGCAAAATATATTTTTTCCACACTTCAAAATGCCTAGCAACGCTTTTATGAATATTGTGAAAAAAATTTATTTTTTAACATTTCATTTTGCCTAGCAACGCTTTCCAGATTTCGTAAAAAAAATATATTTTTTCATCATTTCAAAATGCCTAGCAACGCTTTCAATATTTGTGTGAAGAAAATATATTTTTCAACATTTTAATATGCCTAGCAATGCTTTCTCGAATTTTGTAAAATAAATATATTTTTTCAACATTTCAAAATGCCTAGAAACGCTCTCATGAACTTTGTAAAAAAATATATTTTTTTAACATTTGAAAATGCCTACCAACGCTTTCATGAGTTTTGTGCAAAAATTTATTTTTTCAACATTTTAAAATGCCTAGCAACGCTTTCAATAATTGTGGGAAAAAAAATATTTTTTTAACATTTCATATTGCCTAGCAACGCTTTCATGAATTTTGAAAAAAAAAAATATTTTTTATTAATTTAAAAATGCCTAGCAACGCTGTTATGAATAAAGTGAAAGAATATATTTTTTCAACATTTCATAATGCCTAGCAACGCTTTCATGAATTTTGTAAAAAAATTTATTTTCTCACATTTCTTATTGCCTAGCAACGCTTTCCAGATTTCGTAAAAAAAATATATTTTTCAACATTTTAATATGCCTAGCAATGCTTTCTCGAATTTTGTAAAAAAATAAATTTTTTCAACATTTCAAAATGCCTAGCAACGCTTTCAATATTTGTGTGAAGAAAATATATTTTTCAACATTTTATTATGCCTAGCAATGCTTTCTCGAATTTTGTAAAAAAAATATATTTTTTCAACATTTCAAAATGCCTAGAAACGCTCTCATGAACTTTGTAAAAAAAATATATTTTTTTAACATTTTAAAATGCCTAGCAACGCTTCTATTAATTGTGTGAAAAAAAAATATTTTTCCAAGATTTCAAAATGCCTAGCAACGCTGTTAAGAATAATGTGAAAAAAATATATTTTTTCCACATTTCATAATGCCTAGCCACGCTTTTATGAATATTGTGAAAAAATTATATTTTTTCCACATTTCATCTTGCCTAGCAACGCTTTCATGAATTTTGTAAAAAATGTTTTCATTTACAATATTTCAAAATGTCTAGCAACGCTTTCATGAATTTTGTAAAAAAAATATATTTTTTTTCCATTTCAAAAGGCATACCAACGCTTTCATGAGTTTTGTGCAAAAATTTATTTTTTCAACATTTTAAAATGCCGAGCAACTCTGTTATGAATAATGTGATAAAAATACATTTTTTCAACATTTCAAAATGCCTAGCAACGCTTCCATGAAATTTGTAAAAAAATATATTTTTTCAACATTTCAAAATACCTAGCAACGCATTCATGAATTTTGTAAAAAAAATATATTTTTTTAACATTTGAAAATGCCTACCAACGCTTTCATGAGTTTTGTGCAAAAATTTATTTTCTCAACATTTTAAAATGCCTAGCAACGCTTCCATTAAGTGTGTGAAAAAAATATATTTTTCCAACATTTCAAAATGCCTAGCAACGCTGTTAAGAATAATGTGAAAAAAATACATTTTTTCAACATTTCAAAATGCCTAGCAACGCTTTCATGAATTTTGTAAAAAAAATATATTTTTTCAACATTTTAAAATGCCGAGCAACGCTTTCATGAATTTTGTAAAAAAAAATATATTTTTTCAACATTACAAAGTGCCTAGCAACGTTTTCATGAATTTTGTAAAAAAAATATATTTTTTTAACATTTGAAAATGCCTACCAACGCTTTCATGAGTTTTGTGCAAAAATTTATTTTCTCAACATTTTAAAATGCCTAGCAACGCTTCCATTAAGTGTGTGAAAAAAATATATTTTCCAACATTTCAAAATGCCTAGCAACGCTGTTAAGAATAATGTGAAAAAAATACATTTTTTCAACATTTCAAAATGCCTAGCAACGCTTTCATGAATTTTGTAAAAAAAATATATTTTTTTAACATTTTAAAATGCCGAGCAACGCTTTCATGAATTTTGTAAAAAAAAATATATTTTTTCAACATTACAAAGTGCCTAGCAACGTTTTCATGATTTTTGTAAAAAAAATATATTTTTTCAACATTTCATAATGCCTAGCAACGCTTTCATGAATTTTGTAAAAAAAATATATTTTTTCAACATTTTAAAATGCCGAGCAACGCTTTCATGAATTTTGTAAAAAAAATATATTTTGTTCAACATTTCAAAATGCCTACCAATGCTTTCATGAGTTTTGTGCAAAAATTTATTTTTTCAACATTTTAAAATGCCCAGCAACGCTGTTATGAATAATGTGATAAGAATTTATTTTTTCAACATTTCATAATGCCTAGCAACGCTTTCTCGAATTTTGTAAAAGAAATATATTTTTTCAACATTTCAAAATGCCTAGCAACGCTGTCATGAATTTTGTAAACAAAATATATTTTTCCCACATTTCATAATGCCTAGCAACGCTTTTATGAATATTGTGAAAAATTTATATTTTTTCCACATTTCATCTTGCCTAGCAACGCTTTCACGAAATTTGTAAAAAATGTTTTCATTTACAATATTTCAAAATGTCTAGCAACGCTTTCATGAATTTTGTAAAAACAATATATTGTTTCAACATTTTAAAATGCCTAGCAACGCTTTCATGAATTTTGTAAAAAAAATATATTTTTTTACCATTTCAAAACCTACCAACTCTTTCATGAGTTTTGTGCAAAAATTTATTTTTTTAACATTTTAAAATGCCGAGCAACGCTGTTATGAATAATGTGATAAAAATACATTTTTTCTACATTTCAAAATGCCTAGCAACGCTTCCATGTGTTTTATAAAAAAAATATATTTTTTGACATTTCAAAATGCCTAGCAACGCTTTCATTAATTTTGTAAATAAAATATATGTTTTCTACATTTTAAAATCCCTAGCAACGTTGTTATGAATAATGTGAAAAAAATGTATTTTTTCAAGATTTCATAATGCCTAGCAACGCATTCATGAATTTTGTAAAAAAAATATGTTTTTCAACATTTCAAAATGCCTAGCAACGCTTTCATGAATTTTGTAAATAAAATATATTTTTTTACCATTTCAAAATGCCTACCAACGCTTTCATGAGTTTTGTGCAAAAATTTATTTTTTCAACATTTTAAAATGCCGAGCAACTCTGTTATGAATAATGTGATAAAAATACATTTTTTCAACATTTCATAATGCCTAGCAACGCTTTTATGAATATTGTGAAAAAATTATATTTTTTCCACATTTCATCTTGCCTAGCAACGCTTTCACGAATTTTGTAAAAAATGTTTTCATTTACAATATTTCAAAATGTCTAGCAACGCTGTTATGAATAATGTGAAAAAAATTTATTTTTTCAAGATTTCATAATGCCTAGCAACGCATTCATGAATTTTGTAAAAAAATATGTTTTTTCAACATTTCAAAATGCCTAGCAACGCTTTCATGAATTTTGTAAAAAAATATATGTTTTCAACATTTCATAATGCCTAGCAACGCTTTCATGAATTTTGAAAAAAAATATATTTTTCCAACATTTCAAAATGCCTAGCAACGCTTTCATGAATTTGGTAAACAAAATATATTTTTTCCACATTTCATATTGCCTAGCAACGCTTTTATGAATGTTGTGAGAAAAATATTTTTTTTCCACATTTCATCTTGCCTAGCAACGCTTTCACGAATTTTGTAAAAAATGTTTTTATTTACAACATTTCAAAATGTCTAGCAACTCTTTCATGAATTGTTTAAAAAAATATATTATTTCAACATTTTAAAATGCCGAGCAACGCTGTAAAGAATAATGTGATAAAAAATTTATTTCTTGAACATTTCATAATGCCTAGCAACGCTTTCTGGAATTTTGTAAAAAAAATATATTTTTTCAACATTTCAAAATGCCTAGCAACGCTTTCATGAAGTTTGTAAAAAAATATATTTTTTCAACAATACAAAATGACTAGCAACGCTTTCATGAATTTTGTGAAAAAAATATATTTTTTCGACATTTCATAATGCCTAGCAACGCTTTCATGAATTTGGTAAACAAAATATATTTTTTCCACATTTCATAAGGCCTAGCAACGCTTTTATGAATATTGTGAAAAAAATATATTTTTTCCACATTTCATCTTGCCTAGCAACGCTTTCAGGAATTTTGTAAAAAATGTTTTTATTTACAACATTTCAAAATGTCTAGCAACGCTTTCATGAATTTTGTAAAAACAATATGTTTTTTCAACATTTCATAATGCCTAGCAACGCTTTCATGAATTTTGTAAAAACAATATGTTTTTTCAACTTTTTAAAATGCCTAGCAACGCTTTTATGAATATTGTAAAAGCAATATATTTTTTCAACATTTCATAATGCCTAGCAAAGCTTTTATGAATTTTGTAAAAAAATATATTTTTTTAACATTTCAAAATGCCTAGCAACGCTATTAAGAATAATGTGAAAAAAAATTATTTTTTCAACATTTCATAATGCCTAGCAACGCTTTTATGAATATTGTGAAAAAAATTTATATTTTCAACATTTTATAGTGCCTAGCAACGCTTTCACGAATTTTGTAAAAAAAATATGTTTTTTCAACATTTCATAATGCCTAGCAACGCTTTCATGAATTTTGTAAAAACAATATGTTTTTTCAACATTTTAAAATGCCTAGCAACGCTTTCATGAATTTGGTAAATAAATTAAATTTTTTCCACATTTCAAAATGCCTAGCAACGCTATTAAGAATAATGAAAAAAAAATATATTTTTTCCACATTTCATCTTGCCAGCATCGCTTTCACGAATTTTGTAAAAAATGTTTTTTTTACAACATTTCAAAATGTCTAGCAACGCTTTCATGAATTTTGTAAAAAAAATATGTTTTTTCAACATTTGATAATGCCTAGCAACGCTTTCATGAATTTTGTAAAAACAATATGTTTTTTCAACATTTTAAAATGCCTAGCAACGCTTTCATGAATTTGGTAAATAAATTAAGTTTTTTCCACATTACAAAATGCCTAGCAACGCTATTAAGAATAATGTGAAAATATTTATTTTTTCAACATTTCATAATGCCTAGCCACGCTTTTATGAATATTGTAAAAAAAATATATTTTTTCAACATTTCAAAATGCCTATTAACGCTTTCATGAATTTTGTAAAAAAAATATATTTTTTCAACATTTCAAAATGCCTAGCAACGCTTTCATGAATTTTGTAAAAAAAGTATATTTTTCAACATTTTAAAATGCTTAGCAACGCTTTCAATAATTGTGTGAAAAATATATATTTGTTCAACATTTCAAAATGCCTAGCAACGCTTTCATGAATTTGGTAAACAAAATATATTTTTCCCACATTTCATAATGCCTAGCAACGCTTTTATGAATATTGTGAAAAAAATATTTTTTTTCCACATTTCATCTTGCCTAGCAACGCTTTCACGAATTTTGTAAAAAAAGTTTTTACTTACAACATTTCAAAATGTCTAGCAACGCTTTCATGAAATTTGTAAAAAAAATATATTTTTTCAACATTTTAAAATGCAGAGCAACGCTGCAATGAATAATGTGATAAAAAATTTATTTCTTGAACATTTCATAATACCTAGCAACGCTTTCACGAATTTTGTAAAAAAAATATATTTTTTCAATATTTCAAAATGCCTAGCAACGCTTTCATGAATTTTGTAAAAAAAAATATATTTTTTTAACATTTCAAAATGCCTAGCAACGCGTTCATTAATTTTGTAAATAAAATATATGTTTTCAACATTTTAAAATGCCTAGCAACGCTTTAAATAATTGTGTGAAAAAAATATATTTTTCCAACATTTCAAAATGCCTAGAAACGCTGTTATGAATAATGTGAAAAAAATTTATTTTTTCAAGATTACATATTGCCTAGCAACGCATTCATGAATTTTGTAAAAAAAATATTTTTATTCAACATTTCAAAATGCCTAGTAACGCTTTCATGAATCTGGTAAATAAAATATATTTTTTTCACATTTCAAAATGCCTAGCAACGCTTTTATGAATAATGTGAAAAAAAAATATTTTTTCAACATTTCATAATCCCTAGCAACGCTTTCATGAATTTTGTAAGAAAAAATTATTTTTTTAACATTTCAAAATGCCTAGCAACGCTATCATGAATTTTGTAAAAAAAAATATTTTTTTAACATTTCATATTGCCTAGGAACGCTTTCACGAATTTTGTAAAAAAAATCTAATTTGGCAACATTTCAAAATGCCTAGAAACGCTGTCATGAATTTTGAAAAAAAAAAATATTTTTTCAACATTTCAAAATGCCTAGCCACGCTTTCATGAATTTGGCAAACATAATATATATTTTCCACATTTCAAATTGCCTAGCAACGCTTTCATAAATTTTGTAAAAAAAAATATTTTCTAAACATTTCATATTGCCTAGCAACGCTTTTATGAATTTTGTGCAAAAATTTATTTTTCAACATTTTAAAATGCCGAGCAACGCTGTTATGAATAATGTGATAAAAATACATTTTTTCAACATTCCATAATGCCTAGCAACGCTTTCTCGAATTTTGTAAAAAAAATATATTTTTTCAACATTTCAAAATGCCTAGCAACGCTTTCAATAATTGTGTGAAAAAAATATATTTTCATCCTTTTAATATCCTAGCAACGCTGTTAAGAATAATGTGAAAAAAATATATTTTTTCAACATAACATAAAGCCTAGCAACGCTTTTATGAACATTGTGAAAAAAATTTATTTTTTAACATTTCATATTGCCTAGCAACGCTTTCACGAATTTTGTAAAAAAAATATATTTTTTCAACATTTCAAAATGCCTAGCAACGCTTTCATGAATTTAAAAAATATATATTTTTTCAACATTTCAAAATGCCTAGAAACGCTTTCGATAATTGTGTGAAAAATATATATTTTTTCAACATTTCAAAATGCCTAGCAACGCTGTTATGAATAATGTGAGAAAAATATATTTTTTCAACATTTCAAAATGCCTAGCAACGCTATCATGAATTTTGTAAAAAAAAAATATTTTTTTAACATTTCATATTGAATAAGAACGCTTTCACGAATTTTGTAAAAAAAATCTAATTTGGCAACATTCCAAATGACTAGAAACGCTGTCATGAATTTTGAAAAAAAAAAATATTTTTTTAACATTTCAAAATGCCTAGCAACGCTTTCACGAATCTTGTAAAAAAAATATATTTTGTTCAATATTTCAAAATGCCTAGCAAGGCTTTTACGAATTTTGTAAAAAAAAAAATTTTTTGTTCAACTTTTCAAAATGCCTAGCAACGCTTTCATGTATTTTGTAAAAAAAATATATTTTTTCAACATTTCAAATTGCCTAGCAACGCTTTCATGAATTTTGTAAAAAAATATATCTTTTCAACATTTCAAAATGCCTAGCAACGCTTTCATTAATTGTGTGAAAAAAATATATTTTTCATCCTTTTAATATGCCTAGCAACGCTGTTATGAATAATGTGAAAAAAATATATTTTTTCCACATATCAAAAAGCCTAGCAACGCTTTTATGAATATTGTGAAAGAAAAATTTATTTTTACAACATTTCAAACTTCCTAGTAATGCTTTCATTAATTTTGTAAAAAAAATATAGTTTGTAACTATTCAAAATGCCTAGTATCGCTGTTATGAATTATGTGAAAAAAATATATTTTTTCAACAATTAAAAATGCTTAGCAACGCTTTCATGAATTTTGAAAAATATATATTTTTTCAACATTTCAAAATGCCTAGCAAGGCTTTCATGAATTTGGTAAACAAAATATATTTTTTCAACATTTCAAAATGCTTAGCAACGCTTTCATGAATTTGGTAAACAAAATATATATTTTCCACATTTCATACTGCCTAGCAACGCTTTTATGAATATTGTGAAAAAAATATATTTTTTCCACATTTCATCTTGCCTAGCAACGCTTTCAGGAATTTTGTAAAAAATGCTTTTATTTACAACATTTCAAAATGTCTAGCAACGCTTTCATGAATTTTGTAAAAAAAATATATTTTTTCAACATTTCAAAATGCCTAGCAACGCTTTCAATAATTTTGTGAATCAAATATATTTTTCAACCTTTTAAAATGCCTAGCGACGCTGTTAAGAATAATGTGAAAAAAATATATTTTTTCAACATAACAAAAAACCTAGCAACGCTTTTATGAACATTGTGAAAAATAAATTATTTTTTCAACATTTCATATTGCCTAGCAACGCTTTCACGTATTTTGTAAAAAAAATATATTTTTTCAACATTTCAAATTGCCTAGCAACGCTTTTTCGAATCTTTAAAAAAAAATATATTTTGTTCAACATTTCAAAATTCCTAGCAAGGCTTTTACGAATTTTGTAAAACAAAAAATATTTTGTTCAACTTTTCAAAATGCCTAGCAACGCTTTCATGTATTTTGTAAAAAAAATATATTTTTTCAACATTTCAAATTGCCTAGCAACGCTTTCATTAATTGTATGAAAAAAATATATTTTTCATCCTTTTAATATGCCTAGCAACGCTGTTATGAATAATGTGAAAAAAATATATTTTGTCCACATATCAAAAAGCCTAGCAACGCTTTTATGAACATTGTGAAAAAAATTTATTTTTTAACATTTCATATTGCCTAGCAACGCTTTCACGAATTTTATAAAAAAATTTATTTTTTCAACATTTCATATTGCCTAGCAACGCTTTCTTGAATTTTGTAAAAAAAATATATTTTTTCAACATTTCAATTTGCCTAGCAACGCTTTCACGAATCTTGTAAAAAAAATATATTTTGTTCAACATTTCAAAATGCCTAGCAAGGCTTTTACGAATTTTGTAAAAAAAAAATATTTTGTTCAACATTTCAATATGCCTAGCAACGCTTTCATTAATTTTGTAAAAAAAATATATTTTTTCAACATTTCAAATTGCCTAGCAACGCTTTCATGAATTTTGTAAAAAAAATATATTTTTTCAACATTCCAAAATGCCTAGCAACGCTTTCATGAATTTGGTAAACAAAATTTTTTTTTCCACATTTCATAATGCCTAGCAACGCTTTTATGAATATTGTGAAAAAAATATATTTTTTCCACATTTCATCTTGCCTAGCAACGCTTTCATGAATTTTGTAAAATCAATATGTTTTTTCAACATTTTAAAATGCCTAGCAACGCTTTCATGAATTTGGTAAATAAATTAAAATTTTCCACATTTCAAAATGCCTAGCAATGCTATTATGAATATTGTGAAAAAAGTATATTTTTTCCACATTTCATCTTGCCTAGCAACGCTTTCACGAATGTT
Organism: Prosapia bicincta; assembly: GCA_036971475.1. Taxonomy (NCBI): domain Eukaryota; kingdom Metazoa; phylum Arthropoda; class Insecta; order Hemiptera; family Cercopidae; genus Prosapia; species Prosapia bicincta. The sequence goes on from JBAIZL010000003.1 coordinate 37,990,420, forward strand.
GAAAAAAAAATATATTTTGTTCAACATTTCAAAATGCCTAGCAACGCTTTTATGAATATTGTGAAAAAAATATATTTTTTCCACATTTCATCTTGCCTAGCAACGCTTTCAGGAATTTTGTAAAAAATGCTTTTATTTACAACATTTCAAAATGTCTAGCAACGCTTTCATGAATTTTGTAAAAAAAATATATTTTGTTCAACATTTCAAAATGCCTAGCAACGCTTTCAATAATTGTGTGAAAAAAATATTTTTTTTCAACATTTCAAAATGCCTAGCAACGCTTTCATGAATTTGGTAAATAAAATATATTTTTTCCACATTTCAAAATGCCTAGCAACGCTTTTATGAATAATGTGAAAAAAAATTATTTTTTCAACATTTCAAAATGTCTAGCAACGCTTTCATGAATTTTGTAAAAAAAATATATTTCTTCAACATTTCAAAATGCCTAGCAACGCTTTCATGAATTTTGTGAAAAAAATATATTTTTCAACATTTTAAAATGCCTAGCAACGCTTTCAATAATTGTGTGAAAAAATATATTTTTTCAACATTTCAAAATGCCTAGCAACGTTTTCATGAATATTGTAAAAAAATATATTTTTCAACATTTCAAAATGCCTAGCAACGCTTTCATGAATTTTGTAAAACAATATATTTTTTCAACATTTCAAAATGCCTAGCAACGCTGTTATGAATAATGTGAAAAAAATATATTTTTTCAACATTTCATAATGCCTAGCAACGCTTTCATGCATTTTGAAAAAACAATATATTTTTTCAACATTTCAAAAGCCTAGCAACGCTTTTATGAATTTGGTAAACAAAATATATTTTTTCCACATTTCATAATGCCTAGCAACGCTTTTATGTATATTGTGAAAGAAAAATTTATTTTTACAACATTTCAAACTTCCTAGTAATGCTTTTATTAATTTTGTAAAAAAAATATAGTTTGTAACATTTCAAAATGCCTAGTATCGCTGTTATGAATAATGTGAAAAAAATATATTTTTTCAACAATTCAAAATGCTTAGCAACGCTTTCATGAATTTTGAAAAAAAAATATATTTTTTCAACATTTCAAAATGCCTAGCAAGGCTTTCATGAATTTGGTAAACAAAATATATTTTTTCAACATTTCAAAATGCCTAGCAACGCTTTCAATAATTGTGTGAAAAAAATATATTTTTCCAACATTTCAAAATGCCTAGAAACGCTGTTATGAATAAAGTGAAAAAAATTTATTTTTTCAAGATTTCATAATGCCTAGCAACGCATTCAAGAACTTTGTAAAAAAAATATGTTTTTTCAACATTTCAAAATGCCTAGCAACGCTTTCATGAATTTGGTAAATAAAATTTATTTTTTCAACATTTCATTTTGCCTAGCAACGCTTTCTCGAATCTTGTAAAAAAAATATATTTTGTTCAACATTTCAAAATTCCTAGCAAGGCTTTTACGAATTTTGTAAAAAAAAAATTATTTGTTCAACTTTTCAAAATGCCTAGCAACGCTTTCATGTATTTTGTAAAAAAAATATATTTTTTCAACATTTCAAATTGCCTAGCAACGCTTTCATGAATTTTGTAAAAAAAATATATTTTTTCAACATTTCAAAATGCCTAGCAACGCTTTCATTAATTGTGTGAAAAAAATATATTTTTCATCCTTTTAATATGCCTAGCAACGCTGTTATGAATAATGTGAAAAAATATATTTTTTCCACATATCAAAAAGCCTAGCAACGCTTTTATGAACATTGTGAAAAAAATTTATTTTTTAACATTTCATATTGCCTAGCAACGCTTTCACGAATTTTATAAAAAAAATTTATTTTTTCAACATTTCATATTGCCTAGCAACGCTTTCATGAATTTTGTAAAAAAAATATATTTTTTCAACATTTCAAATTGCCTAGCAACGCTTTAACGAATCTTGTAAAAAAAATATATTTTGTTCAACATTTCAAAATGCCTAGCAAGGCTTTTACGAATTTTGTAAAAAAAATATTTTGTTCAGCATTTCAAAATGCCTAGCAACGCTTTCATGTATTTTGTAAAAAAAATATATTTTTTCAACATTTCAAATTGCCTAGCAACGCTTTCATGAATTTTGTAAAAAAAATATATTTTTTCAACATTTCAAATTGCCTAGCAACGCTTTCATGAATTTTGTAAAAAAAATATATTTTTTCCACATTTCATAATGCCTAGCAACGCTTTTATGAATATTGTGAAAAAAATATATTTTTTCCACATTTCATCTTGCCTAGCAACGCTTTCACGAATGTTGTAAAAAATGTTTTTATTTACAACATTTCAAAATGTGTAGCAACGCTTTCATGAATTTTGTAAAAAAAATATGTTTTTTCAACATTTCATAATGCCTAGCAACGCTTTCATGAATTTTGTAAAATCAATATGTTTTTTCTACATTTTAAAATGCCTAGCAACGCTTTCATGAATTTCGTAAATAAATTAAAATTTTCCACATTACAAAATGCCTAGCAACGCTATTAAGAATAATGTGAAAAAAGTTATTTTTTCAACATTTCATAATGCGTAGCAACCCTGTTATGAATAATGTGAAAAAAATATATTTTTTCAACATTTCATAATGCCTAGCAACGCTTTCATGAATTTTGAAAAAAAAATATATTTTTTCAATATTTCAAAAGCCTAGCAACGCTTTTATGAATTTGGTAAACAAAATATATGTTTTCAACATTTCATAATGCCTAGCAACGCTTTCATGAATTTTGAAAAAAAATATATTTTTTCAATACTTCAAAATGCCTAGCAACGCTTTCATGAATTTGGTAAACAAAATATATTTTTTCCACATTTCATAATGCCTAGCAACGCTTTTATGAATATTGTGAAAAAAATATATTTTTTCCACATTTCATCTTGCCTAACAACGCTTTCAGGAATTTTGTAAAAAATGCTTTTATTTACAACATTTCAAAATGTCTAGCAACGCTTTCATGAATTTTGTAAATAAAATATATTTTTTTAAACATTTCAAAATGCCTAGCAACGCTTTTAATAATTTTGTGAGACAAATATATTTTTCAACCTTTTAATATGCCTAGCAACGCTGTTAAGAATAATGTGAAAAAAATATATTTTTTCAACATAACAAAAAACCTAGCAACGCTTTTATGAACATTGTGAAAAAAAAATATATTTTTTCCACATTTCATATGCCTAACAACGCTCTCACGAATTTTGTAAAAAAAATATATTTTGTTCAACATTTCAAAATGCCTAGCAACGCTTTCAATAATTGTGTGAAAAAAATATTTTTTTTCAACATTTCAAAATGCCTAGCAAAGCTTTCATGAATTTTGTAAAAAAAATATATTTTTTCAACATTTTAAAATGCCTAGCAACGCTTTCATGAATTTGGTAAACAAAATTTTTTTTTCCACATTTCATAATGCCTAGCAACGCTTTTATGAATATTGTGAAAAAAATATATTTTTTCCACATTTCATCTTGCCTAGCAACGCTTTCACGAATGTTGTAAAAAATGTTTTTATTTACAACATTTCAAAATGTCTAGCAACGCTTTCATGAATTTTGTAAAGAAAGTATATTTTTCAACATTTTAAAGTGCCTAGCAACGCTTTCAATAATTGTGTGAAAAAAAATATTTTTTTTAACATTTCATATTGCCTAGCAACGCTTTCATGAATTTTGAAAAAATAAATATTTTTTCAACATTTCAAAATGCTTAGCAACGCTTTCATGAATTTTGTAAAAAAAGATATTTTTTATTCATTTCAATATGCCTAGCAACACTGTTATGAATAATGTGAAAAAATATATTTGTTCAACATTTCAAATTGCCTAGCAACGCTTTCATGAATTTTGTAAAAAAAATATATTTTTTCCACATTTCATAATGCCTAGCAACGCTTTTATGAATATTGTGAAAAAAATATATTTTTTCCACATTTCATCTTGCCTAGCAACGCTTTCACGAATGTTGTAAAAAATGTTTTTATTTACAACATTTCAAAATGTGTAGCAACGCTTTCATGAATTTTGTAAAAAAAATATGTTTTTTCAACATTTCATAATGCCTAGCAACGCTTTCATGAATTTTGTAAAATCAATATGTTTTTTCTACATTTTAAAATGCCTAGCAACGCTTTCATGAATTTCGTAAATAAATTAAAATTTTCCACATTACAAAATGCCTAGCAACGCTATTAAGAATAATGTGAAAAAAGTTATTTTTTCAACATTTCATAATGCGTAGCAACCCTGTTATGAATAATGTGAAAAAAATATATTTTTTCAACATTTCATAATGCCTAGCAACGCTTTCATGAATTTTGAAAAAAAAATATATTTTTTCAATATTTCAAAAGCCTAGCAACGCTTTTATGAATTTGGTAAACAAAATATATGTTTTCAACATTTCATAATGCCTAGCAACGCTTTCATGAATTTTGAAAAAAAATATATTTTTTCAACACTTCAAAATGCCTAGCAACGCTTTCATGAATTTGGTAAACAAAATATATTTTTTCCACATTTCATAATGCCTAGCAACGCTTTTATGAATATTGTGAAAAAAATATATTTTTTCCACATTTCATCTTGCCTAACAACGCTTTCAGGAATTTTGTAAAAAATGCTTTTATTTACAACATTTCAAAATGTCTAGCAACGCTTTCATGAATTTTGTAAATAAAATATATTTTTTTAAACATTTCAAAATGCCTAGCAACGCTTTTAATAATTTTGTGAAACAAATATATTTTTCAACCTTTTAATATGCCTAGCAACGCTGTTAAGAATAATGTGAAAAAAATATATTTTTTCAACATAACAAAAAACCTAGCAACGCTTTTATGAACATTGTGAAAAAAAAATATATTTTTTCCACATTTCATATGCCTAACAACGCTCTCACGAATTTTGTAAAAAAAATATATTTTGTTCAACATTTCAAAATGCCTAGCAACGCTTTCAATAATTGTGTGAAAAAAATATTTTTTTTCAACATTTCAAAATGCCTAGCAAAGCTTTCATGAATTTTGTAAAAAAAATATATTTTTTCAACATTTCAAAATGCCTAGCAACGCTTTCATGAATTTGGTAAACAAAATTTTTTTTTCCACATTTCATAATGCCTAGCAACGCTTTTATGAATATTGTGAAAAAAATATATTTTTTCCACATTTCATCTTGCCTAGCAACGCTTTCACGAATGTTGTAAAAAATGTTTTTATTTACAACATTTCAAAATGTCTAGCAACGCTTTCATGAATTTTGTAAAGAAAGTATATTTTTCAACATTTTAAAGTGCCTAGCAACGCTTTCAATAATTGTGTGAAAAAAAATATTTTTTTTAACATTTCATATTGCCTAGCAACGCTTTCATGAATTTTGAAAAAATAAATATTTTTTCAACATTTCAAAATGCTTAGCAACGCTTTCATGAATTTTGTAAAAAAAGATATTTTTTATTCATTTCAATATGCCTAGCAACACTGTTATGAATAATGTGAAAAAATATATTTGTTCAACATTTCAAAATGCCTAGCAACGCTTTTATGAAAATTGTGAAAAAAATGTATTTTTTAACATTTCATATTGCCTAGCAACGCTTTCCAGATTTTGTAAAAAAAATATATTTTTTTAACATTTCAAAATGCCTAGCAACGCTTTCATGAATTTTGTAAAAAAAGTATATTTTTTCAACATTTCAAAATGCCTACCAACGCTTTTATGAGTTTTGTGCAAAAATTAATTTTTTCAACATTTTAATATGCCTAGCAACGCTTTCATGAACTTTGTAAAAAAAATATATTTTTTCATCATTTCAAATTGCCTAGCAACGCTGTTATGAATAATGTGAAAAAATATATTTTTTCAACATTTCAAAATGCCTAGCAACGCTTTCATGAATTTTGTAAAAAAAAATTTTTTCTCAACATTTCATATTGCCTAGCAACTCTTTTATGAATAATGTGAAAAAAATTTATTTTCTCAACATTTCATATTGCCTAGCAACGCTTTCATGAATTTTGTAAAAAAATATATTTTTTCAACATTTCAAAATGCCTAGCAACGCTTTCAATAATTGTGTGAAGAAAATATATTTTTCAACATTTCAAAATGCCTAGAAACGCTCTCAAGAACTTTGAAAAAAAAAATATTTTTTCCACATTTCATCTTGCCTAGCAACGCTTTCACGAATGTTGTAAAAAATGTTTTTATTTACAACATTTCAAAATGTCTAGCAACGCTTTCATGAATTTTGTAAAAAAAATATGTTTTTTCAACATTTCATAATGCCTAGCAACGCTTTCATGAATTTTGTAAAATCAATATGTTTTTTCAACATTTTAAAATGCCTAGCAACGCTTTCATGAATTTGGTAAATAAATTAAAATTTTCCACATTTCAAAATGCCTAGCAACGCTATCAAGAATAATGTGAAAAAAGTTATTTTTTCAACATTTCATAATGCCTAGCAACGCTTTTATGAATATTGTGAAAAAAATATATTTTTTCCACATTTCATCTTGCCTAGCAACGCTTTCACGAATGTTGTAAAAAATGTTTTTAATTACAACATTTCAAAATGTCTAGCAACGCTTTCATGAATTTTGTAAAAAAAATATATTTTTTCAACATTTCAAAATGCCTAGCAACGCTTTCATGAATTTTGTAAAAAATAATATATTTTTCAACATTTTAAAATGCCTAGCAATGCTTTCAATAATTGTGTGAAAAAATATATTTTTTTAACATTTCAAAATGCCTAGCAACGTTTTCATGAATATTGTAAAATAAATATATTTTTTACATTTCAAAATGCCTAACATCGCTTTCATGAATTTTGTAAAAAAATATATTTTTTCAACATTTCAAAATGCCTAGCAACCCTGTTATGAATAATGTGAAAAAAATATATTTTTTCAACATTTCATAATGCCTAGCAACGCTTTCATGAATTTTGAAAAAAAATATATTTTTTCAACACTTCAAAATGCCTAGCAACGCTTTCATGAATTTGGTAAACAAAATATATTTTTTCCACATTTCATAATGCCTAGCAACGCTTTTATGAATATTGTGAAAAAAATATATTTTTTCCACATTTCATCTTGCCTAGCAACGCTTTCAGGAATTTTGTAAAAAATGCTTTTATTTACAACATTTCAAAATGTCTAGCAACGCTTTCATGAATTTTGTAAATAAAATATATTTTTTTAAACATTTCAAAATGCCTAGCAACGCTTTCAATAATTTTGTGAAACAAATATATTTTTCAACCTTTTAATATGCCTAGCAACGCTAATAAGAATAATGTGAAAAAAATATATTTTTTCAACATAACAAAAAACCTAGCATCGCTTTTATGAACATTGTGAAAAAAAAAATTTTTTTCAACATTTCATATGCCTAGCAACGCTCTCACGAATTTTGTAAAAAAAATATATTTTGTTCAACATTTCAAAATGCCTAGCAACGCTTTCAATAATTGTGTGAAAAAAATATTTTTTTTCAACATTTCAAAATGCCTAGCAACGCTTTCATGAATTTTGTAAAAAAAATATATTTTTTCAACATTTCAAAATGCCTAGCAACGCTTTCATGATATTTGGTAAACAAAATTTTTTTTTCCTCATTTCATAATGCCTAGCAACGCTTTTATGAATATTGTGAAAAAAATATATTTTTTCCACATTTCATCTTGCCTAGCAACGCTTTCACGAATGTTGTAAAAAATGTTTTTATTTACAACATTTCAAAATGTCTAGCAACGCTTTCATGAATTTTGTAAAAAAAATATGTTTTTTCAACATTTCATAATGCCTAGCAACGCTTTCATGAATTTTGTAAAATCAATATGTTTTTTCAACATTTTAAAATGCCTAGCAACGCTTTCATGAATTTGGTAAATAAATTAAAATTTACCACATTTCAAAATGCCTAGCAACGCTATTAAGAATAATGTGAAAAAAGTTATTTTTTCAACATTTCATAATGCCTAGCAACGCTTTTATGAATATTGTGGAAAAAATATATTTTTTCCACATTTCATCTTGCCTAGCAACGCTTTCACGAATGTTGTAAAAAATGTTTTTAATTACAACATTTCAAAATGTCTAGCAACGCTTTCATGAATTTTGTAAAAAAAATATATTTTTTCAACATTTCAAAATGCCTAGCAACGCTTTCATGAATTTTGTAAAAAATAATATATTTTTCAACATTTTAAAATGCCTAGCAACGCTTTCAATAATTGTGTGAAAAAATATATTTTTTTAACATTTCAAAATGCCTAGCAACGTTTTCATGAATATTGTAAAATAAATATATTTTTTACATTTCAAAATGCCTAACAACGCGTTCATGAATTTTGTAAAAAAATATATTTTTTCAACATTTCAAAATGCCTAGCAACCCTGTTATGAATAATGTGAAAAAAATATATTTTTTCAACATTTCATAATGCCTAGCAACGCTTTCATGAATTTTGAAAAAAAAATATATTTTTTCAATATTTCAAAAGCCTAGCAACGCTTTTATGAATTTGGTAAACAAACTATATGTTTTCAACATTTCATAATGCCTAGCAACGCTTTCATGAATTTTGAAAAAAAATATATTTTTTCAACACTTCAAAATGCCTAGCAACGCTTTCATGAATTTTGTAAAAAAAGATATTTTTTATTCATTTCAATATGCCTAGCAACACTGTTATGAATAATGTGAAAAAATATATTTGTTCAACATTTCAAAATGCATAGCAACGCTTTTATGAATATTGTGAAAAAAATATATTTTTTCCACATTTCATCTTGCCTAGCAACGCTTTCAGGAATTTTGTAAAAAATGCTTTTATTTACAACATTTCAAAATGTCTAGCAACGCTTTCATGAATTTTGTAAATAAAATATATTTTTTTAAACATTTCAAAATGCCTAGCAACGCTTTCAATAATTTTGTGAAACAAATATATTTTTCAACCTTTTAATATGCCTAGCAACGCTGTTAAGAATAATGTGAAAAAAATATATTTTTTCAACATAACAAAAAACCTAGCAACGCTTTTATGAACATTGTAAAAAAAAATTATTTTTTCAACATTTCATATGCCTAGCAACGCTCTCACGAATTTTGTAAAAAAAATATATTTTGTTCAACATTTCAAAATGCCTAGCAACGCTTTCAATAATTGCGTGAAAAAAATATTTTTTTTTAACATTTCAAAATGCCTAGCAACGCTTTCATGAATTTAGTAAACAAAATATATTTTTTCCACACTTCAAAATGCCTAGCAACGCTTTCATGAATTTTGTAAAGAAAGTATATTTATCAACATTTTAAAATGCCTAGCAACGCTTTCAATAATTGTGTGAAAAAAAATATTTTTTTTAACATTTCATATTGCCTAGCAACGCTTTCATGAATTTTGAAAAAAAAAATATTTTTTCAACATTTCAAAATGCTTAGCAACGCTTTCATGAATTTTGTAAAAAAAGATATTTTTTATTCATTTCAATATGCCTAGCAACACTGTTATGAATAATGTGAAAAAATATATTTGTTCAACATTTCAAAATGCCTAGCAACGCTTTTATGAAAATTGTGAAAAAAATGTATTTTTTAACATTTCATATTGCCTAGCAACGCTTTCCAGATTTTGTAAAAAAAATATATTTTTTTAACATTTCAAAATGCCTAGCAACGCTTTCATGAATTTTGTAAAAAAAGTATATTTTTTCAACATTTCAAAATGCCTACCAACGCTTTTATGAGTTTTGTGCAAAAATTAATTTTTTCAACATTTTAATATGCCTAGCAACGCTTTCATGAACTTTGTAAAAAAAATATATTTTTTCATCATTTCAAATTGCCTAGCAACGCTGTTATGAATAATGTGAAAAAATATATTTTTTCAACATTTCAAAATGCCTAGCAACGCTTTCATGAATTTTGTAAAAAAAATTTTTTTCTCAACATTTCATATTGCCTAGCAACTCTTTTATGAATAATGTGAAAAAAATTTATTTTCTCAACATTTCATATTGCCTAGCAACGCTTTCATGAATTTTGTAAAAAAATATATTTTTTCAACATTTCAAAATGCCTAGCAACGCTTTCAATAATTGTGTGAAGAAAATATATTTTTCAACATTTCAAAATGCCTAGAAACGCTCTCAAGAACTTTGAAAAAAAATATATTTTTTTCTTTTCAAAATGCCTAGCAACGCTGTTATGAATAATGTGACAAAAATTTATTTTTTTAACATTTCATAGAGCCTAGCAACGCTTTCATGAATTTTGTAAAAAAAATATATTTTTTTAACATTTGAAAATGCCTACCAACGCTCTCATGAGTTTTGTGCAAAAATTTATTTTTTCAACATTTTAAAATGCCTAGCAACGCTTCCATTGTGTGAAAAAAATTAAAATATATTTTTTTAACATTTCAAAATGCCTAGCAACGCTTTCATGAATTTAGTAAAAAAAAATATATTTTTTCAACATTTCATAATGCCTAGCAACGCTTTCATGAATTTTGAAAAAAAATATATTTTTTCCACATTTCAAAATGCCTAGCAAAGCTTTCATGAATTTGGTAAACAAAATATATTTTTTCAACATTTCAAAATGCCTAGCAACGCTTTCATGAATTTTGTAAACAAAATATATATTTTCCACATTTCATAATGCCTAGCAACGCTTTCATGAATTTTGTAAAAAAAAATATATTTTTTTAACATTTCAAAATGCCTAGCAACGCTTTCATTAATTTTGTAAAAAAAAATATATTTTTTTAACATTTCAAAATGCCTAGCAACGCTTTCATTAATTTTGTAAATAAAATATATGTTTTCAACATTTTAAAATGCCTAGCAACGCTTTCAATAATTGTGTGAAAAAAATATATTTTCCAACATTTCAAAATGCCTAGAAACGCTGTTATGAATAATGTGAAACAAATTTATTTTTTCAAGATTTCATAATGCCTAGCAACGCATTCATGAATTTTGTAAAAAAAATATGTTTTTTCAACATTTCAAAATGCCTAGCAACGCTTTCATGAATTTGGTAAATAAAATATATTTTTTCCACATTTCAAAATGCCTAGCAACGCTTTTATGAATAATGTGAAAAAAATATATTTTTTCAACATAACAAAAAGCCTAGCAACGCTTTTATGAACATTGTGAAAAAAATTTATTTTTTAACATTTCATATTGCCTAGCAACGCTTTCACGAATTTTGTAAAAAAAAATATATTTTTTCAACATTTCAAAATGCCTTGCAACGCTTTCAATAATTGTGTGAAAAAATTAATTTTTTAACATTTCAAAATGCCTAGCAACGCTTTCATGAATTTTGTAAAAAAAATATATTTTTTCCACACTTCAAAATGCCTAGCAACGCTTTTATGAATATTGTGAAAAAAATTTATTTTTCAACATTTCATATTGCCTAGCAACGCTTTCCAGATTTTGTAAAAAAAATATATTTCTTCAACATTTCAAAATGCCTAGCAACGCTTTCATTAATTGTGTGAAAAAAATATATTTTTCATCCTTTTAATATGCCTAGCAACGCTGTTATGAATAATGTGAAAAAAATATATTTTTTCAACATAACAAAAAGCCTAGCAACGCTTTTATGAATATTGTGAAAAAAATTTATTTTTTAACATTTCATATTGCCTAGCAACGCTTTCACGAATTTTGTAAAAAAAAATATATTTTTTCAACATTTCAAAATGCCTTGCAACGCTTTCAATAATTGTGTGAAAAAATTAATTTTTTAACATTTCAAAATGCCTAGCAACGCTTTCATGAATTTTGTAAAAAAAATATATTTTTTCCACACTTCAAAATGCCTAGCAACGCTTTTATGAATATTGTGAAAAAAATTTATTTTTCAACATTTCATATTGCCTAGCAACGCTTTCCAGATTTTGTAAAAAAAATATATTTTTTCAACATTTCAAAATGCCTAGCAACGCTTTCATGAATTTTGTAAAAAAAGTATATTTTTCAACATTTTAAAATGCTTATCAACGCTTTCAATAATTGTGTGAAAATATATATAATGTGTGAAAAAAAAATAAATATATATAAGAAGAACTTCACCTAAACACTAATAATCAGTCTAAAATTATTAAAAAAGTGACATTAAAAGAGCTTAAACGAGAACTAAAATTCAACTTGAACCCGAAGAAAGCACCAGGATACGATTTAATCACAGGACTAGTGCTGAAAAAACTGACAACAAAAGGACTAAAAATGTTTTTATTATTAATTAATGCGTCCCTTAGACTTATGCACGTCCCTGCAACATGGAAAGTGGCGGAGATGATCATGATCCTGAAACCCGGCAAAACAGAAACAGAGGTCAAGTCGTACAGGCCGATATCACTTCTACCCATAATGTCAAAACTCTTTGAAAAGCTGCTCCTCAACAGGCTTAAACCTATCATCGTGGAAAAGAACTTACTGCCCGACCATCAATTTGGATTCAGGCTAGGACACTCTGCGGTGGAACAGGTGCATCGACTAATTGACATCATTGAAAAAGCACTGGAAGGTGAGGAGGTCTGCTCGATTGTCTTCCTGGATGTTTCACAAGCCTTCGATAAAGTTTGGCATGAAGGCTTGGTTCACAAACTCAACATGTTTCTGCCAGCCCAGTTTGTGAATCTACTGAAATCGTACATATCGAACAGACTGTTTCGAGTAAACCACGAATCTACGTATTCTGACTTCAAGGAAATACAAGCTGGAGTCCCACAAGGCAGCGTATTGGGACCAATCCTGTACTTGCTGTACACCAGTGATCTTCCGCAAACAGCCAACGTCATCACGGCCACTTTCGCAGACGACACAGCAAACGCAGCGACAGCGAAAACCGTTCAAGAATCGACAACACGCTTACAAAGATCAAACGATTCAGTTGAGGCTTGGACCAAGAAATGGCGCATCAAACTCAACGACCAGAAGGCAATCCATGTGAACTTTACAAACAAGAGGATCCCAAACCCTCAGAGGCTCGAAATGAATGGAAGTGTTATCCCATATCATGATTCAGCTAAATATCTCGGCATGAATCTTGATGCAAAAGCCAAATGGGTCGAGCATGTCAAAATAAAACTCACAGAACTCCAGACTCGCTACAGGCAAATGTATTGGCTACTCGGTCGAAATTCACGGGTATCAATATACAACAAGCTATTGGTATATAACCAAATCCTCAAACCGGTTTGGACGTATGGTATACAGCTTTGGGGCAGTGCCAGCAAATGTCACATACAAGGGATACAACGCTTCCAGAACAAAGTACTAAGAAACATCGCCAACGCTCCTTGGTATGTGCGTTACAGTGACTTGCATTGCGATCTTGGTGTACCCATAGTCGAGGAAGTCATAAAACAGAACGCCATCAAACACGTAAATCGGCTCACTCAACACGAAAAACCTGAGGCACTGAGACTTCTCGACAACAACCACCTGACAAGACGACTCAAAAGGACAAAACCATTTGAACTCGTTGAACGACAAGAATGACAACAATGCTCTTCCTCACGCCGGTTGGCTTCCAACATCAAACAAGATACAATAGAAATCAATGGATTCTTTGTAATAAAAGCTAAAATCTAATTATCAAATGTAAATTAATGGTTGGTCAGAAATGACCAATTTTAATAATAAAAAAAAAAAAAAAAAAAAAAAAAATATATATATATATATATATTTTTTCAACATTTAAAAATGCCTAGCAACGCTGTTATGAATAATGTGAGAAAAATATATTTTTTCAACATTTCAAAATGCCTAGCAAAGCTTTCATGAATTTTGGTATACATAATATATATTTTCCACATTTCAAATTGCCTAGCAACGCTTTTATGAATAATGTGAAAAAAATATATTTTTTTTCATTTCAAAATGCCTAGCAACGCTTTCATGAATTTTATAAAAAAAATTTTTTTTCTCAACATTTCATATTGCCTAGCAACTCTTTTATGAATAATGTAAAAAAAATATATTTATTCAATATTTTATTATGCCTAGCAACGCTGTTATGAATAATGCGAAACAAATTTATTTTTTCAAGATTTCAAAATGCCTAGCAACGCTTTCATGAATTTGATAAATAAAATATATTTTCTCAACATTTCAAAATGCCTAGCAATGCATTCATGAATTTTGTAAAAAAATATGTTTTTTCAAAATTTCAAAATGCCTAGCAAAGCTTTCATGAATTTGATAAATAAAATATATTTTCTCAACATTTCAAAATGCCTAGCAATGCATTCATGAATTTTGTAAAAAAATATGTTTTTTCAACATTTCAAAATACCTAGCAATGCTTTCATGAATTTGAAAAATAAAATATATTTTTTCCACATTTCAAAATGCCTAGCAACGCTTTTATGAATAATGTGAAAAAAATTATTTTTTCAACATTTCATAATGTCTAGCAACGCTTCTATCAATTTTGTAAGAAAAATATATTTTTTCAACATTTCAAAATGCCTAACAACGCTTTCATGAATTTTGTAAAAAAAATTTATTTTATCAACATTTCATATTGCCTAGCAACGCATTCATGAATTTTGTAAAAAAAAAAAATATTTTTTCAACATTTCAAAATGCCTAGCAACGCTTTCATTAATTGTGTGAAAAAAATATATTTTACATCCTTTTAATATGCCTAGCAATGCTGTTATGAATAATGTGAAAAAAATATATTTTTTCAACATTTCAAAATGCCTAGCAACGCTTTCATGAATTTAAAAAAATATATATTTTTTCAACATTTCAAAATGCCATGCAACGCTTTCAATAAATGTGTGAAAAAATTATTTTTTTAACATTTCAAAATGCCTAGCAACGCTGTTATGAATAATGTGAAAAAAATTTATTTTTTCAAGATTTCATAATGCCTAGCAACGCTTTCATGAATTTGGTAAATAAAATATATTTTTTCCACATTTCAAAATGCCTAGCAACGCTTTTATGAATAATGTGAAAAAAAATATTTTTTCAACATTTCATAATGCCTAGCAACGCTTTCATGAATTTTGTAAGAAAAATATTTTTTTCAACATCTCAAAATGCTAGCAACGCTTTCACGAATTTTGTAAAAAAAATCTAATTTGGCAACATTTCAAAATGCCTAGCAACGCTTTCATGAATTTTGAAAAAGAAAATATTTTTTCAACATTTCAAAATGCCTAGCAAAGCTTTCATGAATTTGGTAAACATAATATATATATTCTACATTTCAAATTGCCTAACAACGAATTTATGAATAATGTGAAAAAAATATATTTTTTCAACATTTCAAAATGCCTAGCAACGCTTTCATGAATTTTATAAAAAAAATTTTTTTCTCAACATTTCATATTGCCTAGCAACTCTTTTATGAATAATGTGAAAAAAATTTATTTATTCGACATTTTAATATGCCTAGCAATGCATTCATGAATTTTGTAAAAAAATATGTTTTTTCAACATTTCAAAATGCCTAGCAGCGCTTTCATGAATTTGGCAAATAAAATATATTTTTTCCACATTTCAAAATGCCTAGCAACGCTTTTTTGAATAATGTAAAAAAAATTTATTTTTTTAACAATTCATATTGCCTACCAACGCTTTCATGAATTTTGTAAAAAAAATATATTTTTTCAACATTTCAAAATGCCTAGCAACGCTTTCATTAATTGTGTGAAAAAAATATAATTTTCATCCTTTTAATATGCCTAGCAACGCTGTTATGAATAATGAGAAAAAATATATTTTTTCAACATAACAAATACCCGAGCAACGCTTTTATGAACGTTGTGAAAAAAATTCATTTTGTCACTTTTCATATTGCCTAGCAACGCTTTCACGAATTTTGTAAAAAAAAATATATTTTTCAACATTTCAAAATGCCTAGCAACGCTTTCATGAATTTTATAAAAAAAATTTATTTTTTCAACATTTCATATGGCCTAGCAACGCTTTCACGAATTTTGTAAAAAAAATATATTTTTTCCACACTTCAAAATGCCTACCAACGCTTTTATGAATATTGTGAAAAAATTTATTTTTTAACATTTCAAATTGCCTAGCAACGCTTTTCAGATTTTGTAAAAAAAATATATTTTTTCAACATTTCAAAATGCCTAGCAACGCTTTCATGAATTTTGTAAAAAAATATATTTTTCAACATTTTAAAATGCTTAGCAACTCTTTCAATAATTATGTGAAAATATATATATTTTTTCAACATTTCAAAATGCCTAGCAACGCTGTTATGAATAATGTGAGAAAAATATATTTTTTCAAAATTTCAAAATGTCTAGCAACGCTTTCATGAATTTTGTAAAAAAAAAAATATTTTTTTAACATATCAAAATGCCTAGCAAAGCTTTCATGAATTTGGTAAACATAATATATATTTTCCACATTTCAAATTGCCTAGCAACGCTTTTATGAATAATGTGAAAAAAATATATTTTTTTAACATTTCAAAATGCCTAGCAACGCTTTCATGAATTTTATTAAAAAAAATTTTTTCTCAACATTTATATATTCGACATTTTAATATGCCTAGCAATGCATTCATGAATTTTGTAAAAAAATATGTTTTTTCAACATTTCAAAATGCCTAGCAACACTTTCATGAATTTGGTAAATAAAATATATTTTTCCACATTTCAAAATGCCTAGCAAAGCTTTAATGAATAATGTGAAAAAAAATTACTTTTCAACATTTCATAATGCCTAGCAACGCTTTCATGAATTTTGTAAGAAAAATATATTTTCTCAACATTTCAATATGCCTAGCAATGCATTCATGTAATTTAAAATTAAAATATATTTTTTTAACAATTCAAAATGCCTAGGAACGCTTTCATGAATTTAGTAAACAAGATATATTTTTTCCACACTCAAAATGCCTAGCAACGCTTTTATGAATATTGTGAAAAAAATTTATTTTCTAACATTTCATATTGCCTAGCAATGCTTTCCAGAATTAAAATATATTTTTTTGAACATTTCAAAATGCCTATCTACGCTTTCATGAAGTTTGTAAAAAAATAAATTTTTTCAACATTACAAAATGCCTAGCAACGCTTTCATGAATTTTGTAAAAAAATATATGTTTTCAACATTTCATAATGCCTAGCTACGCTTTCATGAATTTTGAAAAAAAAAATATTTTTTCAACATTTCAAAATGCCTAGCAACGCTTTCATGAATTTGGTAAACAAAATATATTTTTTCCACACTTCAAAATGCCTAGCAACGCTTTTATTAATATTGTGAAAAAAATTTATTTTTTAACAATTCATATTGCCTAGCAACGCTTTCCAGATTTTGTAAAAAAAATATTTTTTTTTCAACATTTCAAAATGCCTAGCAACGCTTTCATGAATTTTGTAAAAAACGTATTTTTTTCAACATTTTAAAATGCTTAGCAACACTTTCAATAATTGTGTGAAAAATATATATTTTTTCAACATTTCAAAATGCCTAGCAAAGCTGTTATGAATAATGTGAGAAAAATATATTTTTTCAACATTTCAAAATGCCTAGCAACGCTTTCATGAATTTGGTCAACATAATATATATTTTCCACATTTCAAATTGCCTAACAACGCTTTTATGAATAATGTGAAAAAAATATATTTTTTCAACATTTCAAAATGCCTAGCAACGCTTTCATGAATTTGGTAAACAAAATTTATTTTTCCACATTTCATAATGCCTAGCAACGCTTTTATGAATATTGTGAAAAAAATATATTTTTTCCACATTTCATCTTGCCTAGCAACGCTTTTCAGATTTTGTAAAAAAAATATATTTTTTCAACATTTCAAAATGCCTAGCAACGCTTTCATGAAGTTTGTAAAAAAATAAATTTTTTCAACATTACAAAATGCCTAGCATCGCTTTCATGAATTTTGTAAAAAAATATATGTTTTCAACATTTCATAATGCCTAGCTACGCTTTCATGAATTTTGAATAAAAATATATTTTTTCAACATTTCAAAATGCCTAGCAACGCTTTCATGAATTTGGTAAACAAAATATATTTTTTCCACACTTCAAAATGCCTAGCAACGCTTTTATTAATATTGTGAAAAAAATTTATTTTTTAACATTTCATATTGCCTAGCAACGCTTTCCAGATTTTGTAAAAAAAATATATTTTTTCAACATTTCAAAATGCCTAGCAACGCTTTCATGAATTTTGTAAAAAACGTATATTTTTCAACATTTTAAAATGCTTAGCAACACTTTCAATAATTGTGTGAAAAATATATATTTTTTCAACATTTCAAAATGCCTAGCAAAGCTGTTATGAATAATGTGAGAAAAATATATTTTTTCAACATTTCAAAATGCCTAGCAACGCTTTCATGAATTTGGTCAACATAATATATATTTTCCACATTTCAAATTGCCTAGCAACGCTTTTATGAATAATGTGAAAAAAATATATTTTTTCAACATTTCAAAATGCCTAGCAACGCTTTCATGAATTTGGTAAACAAAATTTATTTTTCCACATTTCATAATGCCTAGCAACGCTTTTATGAATATTGTGAAAAAAATATATTTTTTCCACATTTCATCTTGCCTAGCAACGCTTTCACGAATGTTGTAAAAAATGTTTTTATTTACAACATTTCAAAATGTCTAGCAATGCTTTTATGAATTTGGTAAAAAAAATATGTTTTTTCAACAATTCATAATGCCTAGCAACGCTTTCATGAATTTTGTAAAATCAATATGTTTTTTCAACATTTTAAAATGCCTAGCAACGCTTTCATGAATTTGATAAATAAATTAAATTTTTTCCACATTTCAAAATGCCTAGCAACGCTTTTATTAATATTGTGAAAAAAATTTATTTTTTAACAATTCATATTGCCTAGCAACGCTTTCCAGATTTTGTAAAAAAAATATTTTTTTTTCAACATTTCAAAATGCCTAGCAACGCTTTCATGAATTTTGTAAAAAACGTATTTTTTTCAACATTTTAAAATGCTTAGCAACACTTTCAATAATTGTGTGAAAAATATATATTTTTTCAACATTTCAAAATGCCTAGCAACGCTATTAAGAATAATGTGAAAAAAATTATTTTTTCAACATTTCATAAGCCTAGCAACGCTTTTATGAATATTGTGAAAAAAATATATTTTTTCCACATTTCATCTTGCCTAGCAACGCTTTCAAGAATGTTGTAAAAAATGTTTTTATTTACAATATTTCAAAATGCCTAGCAACGCTTTCAATAATTGTGTGAAAAAAATATATTTTTCATCGTTTTAATATGCCTAGCAACGCTGTTATGAATAATGTGAAAAAAATATATGTTTTCAACATAACAAAAAGCCTAGCAACGCTTTTATGAACATTGTGAAAATAATTTATTTTTCAACATTTCAAAATGCCTAGCAACGCTTTTACGAATTTTGTAAGAAAAATATATTTTTTCAACTTTTAAAATGCCTAGCAACGCTTTCATGAATTTTGTAAAAAAAGTATATTTTTCAACATTTTAAAATGCTTAGCAACGCTTTCAATAATTGTGTGAAAAATATATATTTTTTCAACATTTCAAAATGCCTAGCAACGCTGTTATGAATAATGTGAGAAAAATATATTTTTTTAACAT
Source organism: Prosapia bicincta (assembly GCA_036971475.1). Taxonomy (NCBI): domain Eukaryota; kingdom Metazoa; phylum Arthropoda; class Insecta; order Hemiptera; family Cercopidae; genus Prosapia; species Prosapia bicincta. The sequence continues at coordinate 38,010,115 of JBAIZL010000003.1, forward strand.
TTCATATTGCCTAGCAACGCTTTCACGAATTTTGTAAAAAAAATCTAATTTGGCAACATTTCAAAATGCCTAGCAACGCTTTCATGAATTTTGAAAAAAAAAATATTTGTTCAACATTTCAAAATGCCTAGCAACGCTTTCATGAATTTGGTAAACATAATATATATTTTCCAAATTTCAAATTGCCTAGCAACGCTTTTATGAATAATGTGAAAAAAATATATTTTTTCAACATTTCAAAATGCCTAGCAACGCTTACATAAATTTTGTAAAAAAAATTTTTTCTCAACATTTCATATTGCCTAGCAACGCTTTTATGAATAATGTGAAAAAAATATATTTATTCAACATTTTAAAATGCCGAGCAACGCTGTTATGAATAATGTGATAAAAATACATTTATTCAACATTTCAAAATGCCTAGCAACGCTTTCATTAATTTTGTAAATAAAATATATGTTTTCTACATTATAAAATGCCTAGCAACGCTTTCAAAAATTGTGTGAAAAAAATATATTTTTTCAACATTACAAAATGCCTAGCAACGCTTTCATAAATTTTGTAAAAAAAATTTTTTCTTAACATTTCATATTGCCTAGCAACGCTTTTATGAATAATGTGAAAAAAATATATTTATTCAACATTTTAATATGCCTAGCAACGCTTTCATGAATTTTGTGCAAAAATTTATTTTTTCAACATTTTAAAATGCCGAGCAACGCTGTTATGAATAATTTGATAAAAATACATTTTTTCAACATTTCATAATGCCTAGCAACGCTTTCTCGAATTTTGTAAAAAAAATATATTTTTTCAAAATTTCAAAAAGCCTAGCAACGCTTTTATGAACATTGTGAAAAAAATTTATTTTTTAACATTTCATAATGCCTAGCAACGCTTTTATGAATATTGTGAAAAAAATTTATTTTTCAACATTTTATAATGCCTAGCAATGCTTTCACGAATTTTGTAAAAAAAATTTTTTTTCAAAATTTCAAAATGTCTAGCAACGCTTTCATGAATTTTGTAAAAAAAATATATTTTTTCAACATTTCAAAATGCCTAGCAACGCTTTCATGAATTTTGTAAAAAAAAATATATTTTTCAACATTTTAAAATGCTTAGCAACGCTTTCAATAATTGTGTGAAAAAATATATTTTTTCAACATTTCAAAATGCCTAGCAACGCTGTTATGAATAATGTGAAAAAAATTTATTTTTTCAAGATTTCATAATGCCTAGCAACGCCTTCATGAATTTGGTAAACAAAATATATTTTTCCACATTTCATAATGCCTATCAGCGCTTTTATGAATATTGTGAAAAAAATATATTTTTTCAACATTTCATCTTGCCTAGCAACGCTTTCACGAATTTTGTAAAAAAAAATATATTTTGTTCAATATTTCAAAATGCCTAGCAACGCTTTCATGAATTTTGTAAATAAAATTTAATTTTTCAACATTTCATATTGCCTAGCAACGCTTTTACGAATTTTGTAAAAAAAATTATTTTGTTCAACATTTCAAAATTCCTAGCAACGCTTTCATGTATTTTGTAAAAAAAATATATTTTGTTCAACATTTCAAAATGCCTAGCAACGCTTTCATGAATTTTGTAAAAAAAATATATTATTTCAACATTACAAAATGCCTAGCAACGCTTTCATGAATTTTGTAAAAAACGTATATGTTTTCAACATTTCATAATGCCTAGCAACGCTTTCATGAATTTTGAAAAAAAATATATTTTTTAACATTTCAAAATGCCTAGCAACGCTTTCATGAATTTGGTAAACAAAATATATTTTTTCAACATTTCAAAATGCCTAGCAACGCTTTCATGAATTTTGTAAAAAAATATATTTTTTTAACATTTCAAAATGCCTAGCAACGCATTCATTAATTTTGTAAATAAAATATATGTTTTCTACATTTTAAAATGCCAACGCTTTCTCGAATTTTGTAAAAAAAATATATTTTTTCAAAATTTCAAAAAGCCTAGCAACGCTTTTATGAACATTGTGAAAAAAATTTATTTTTTAACATTTCATAATGCCTAGCAACGCTTTTATGAATATTGTGAAAAAAATTTATTTTTCAACATTTTATAATGCCTAGCAATGCTTTCACGAATTTTGTAAAAAAAATTTTTTTATAAATTTCAAAATGTCTAGCAACGCTTTCATGAATTTTGTAAAAAAAATTTATTTTTTAACATTTCATAATGCCTAGCAACGCTTTTATGAATATTGTGAAAAAAATTTATTTTTCAACATTTTAAAATGCTTAGCAACGCTTTCAATAATTGTGTGAAAAAATATATTTTTTAACATTTCAAAATGCCTAGCAACGCTTTCATGAATTTGGTAAACAAAATATATTTTTTCAACATTTCAAAATGCCTAGCAACGCTTTCATGAATTTTGTAAAAAAATATATTTTTTTAACATTTCAAAATGCCTAGCAACGCATTCATTAATTTTGTAAATAAAATATATGTTTTCTACATTTTAAAATGCACACGCTTTCTAGAATTTTGTAAAAAAAATATATTTTTTCAACATTTCAAAATGCCTAGCAACGCTGTTATGAATAATGTGAAAAAAATTTATTTTTTCAAGATTTCATAATGCCTAGCAACGCTTTCATGAATTTGGTAAATAAAATATATTTTTTCCACATTTCAAAATGCCTAGCAACGCTTTTATGAATAATGTGAAAAAAAATATTTTTTCAACATTTCATAATGCCTAGCAACGCTTTCATGAATTTTGTAAGAAAAATATATTTTTTCAACATTTCAAAATGCTTAGTAACGCTGTTATGAATAATGTGAGAAAAATATTTTTTTTCAACATTTCAAAATGCTAGCAACGCTTTCACGAATTTTGTAAAAAAAATCTAATTTGGCAACATTTCAAAATGCCTAGCAACGCTTTCATGAATTTTGAAAAAGAAAATATTTTTTCAACATTTCAAAATGACTAGCAAAGCTTTCATGAATTTGGTAAACATAATATATATATTCCACATTTCAAATTGCCTAGCAACGAATTTATGAATAATGTGAAAAAAATATATTTTTTCAACATTTCAAAATGCCTAGCAACGCTTTCATGAATTTTATAAAAAAAAATTTTTTCTCAACATTTCATATTGCCTAGCAACTCTTTTATGAATAATGTGAAAAAAATTTATTTATTCGACATTTTAATATGCCTAGCAATGCATTCATGAATTTTGTAAAAAAATATGTTTTTTCAACATTTCAAAATGCCTAGCAACGCTTTCATGAATTTGGTAAATAAAATATATTTTTTCCACATTTCAAAATGCCTAGCAACGCTTTTATGAATAATGTGAAAAAAAATATTTTTTCAACATTTCATAATGCCTAACAACGCTTTCATGGATTTTGTAAGGAAATATACTTTTTCAACATTTCAAAATGCCTAGCAACGCTTTCATGAATTTTGTAAAAAAAATTTATTTTTTTAACATTTCATATTGCCTACCAACGCTTTCATGAATTTTGTAAAAAAAATATATTTTTTCAACATTTCAAAATGCCTAGCAACGCTTTCATTAATTGTGTGAAAAAAATATAATTTTCATCCTTTTAATATGCCTAGCAACGCTGTTATGAATAATGTGAAAAAATATATTTTTTCAACATAACAAATACCCGAGCAACGCTTTTATGAACATTGTGAAAAAAATTCATTTTTTCACATTTCATATTGCCTAGCAACGCTTTCACGAATTTTGTAAAAAAAAATATATTTTTCAACATTTCAAAATGCCTAGCAACGCATTCATGAATTTTAAAAAATATATATTTTGTCAACATTTCAAAATGCCTAGCAACGCTTTCATGAATTTTGTAAAAAAAATTTATTTTTTCAACATTTCATATGGCCTAGCAACGCTTTCACGAATTTTGTAAAAAAAATATATTTTTTCCACACTTCAAAATGCCTAGCAACGCTTTTATGAATATTGTGAAAAAATTTAATTTTTAACATTTCAAATTGCCTAGCAACGCTTTTCAGATTTTGTAAAAAAAATATATTTTTTCAACATTTCAAAATGCCTAGCAACGCTTTCATGAATATTGTAAAAAAAATATATTTTTCAACATTTTAAAATGCTTAGCAACTCTTTCAATAAGTATGTGAAAATATATATATTTTTTCAACATTTCAAAATGCCTAGCAAAGCTTTCATGAATTTGGTAAACATAATATATATTTTCCACATTTCAAATTGCCTAGCAACGCTTTTATGAATAATGTGAAAAAAATATATTTTTTTAACATTTCAAAATGCCTAGCAACGCTTTCATGAATTTTATTAAAAAAAATTTTTTCTCAACATTTATATATTCGACATTTTAATATGCCTAGCAATGCATTCATGAATTTTGTAAAAAAATATGTTTTTTCAACATTTCAAAATGCCTAGCAACACTTTCATGAATTTGGTAAATAAAATATATTTTTTCCACATTTCAAAATGCCTAGCAAAGCTTTAATGAATAATGTGAAAAAAAATTATTTTTTCAACATTTCAAAATGCCTAGCAATGCATTCATGTAATTTAAAATTAAAATATATTTTTTTAACAATTCAAAATGCCTAGGAACGCTTTCATGAATTTTGAAAAAAAAGTATTTTTTCAACATTTCAAAATGCCTAGCAACGCTTTCATGAATTTGGTAAACAAAATATATTTTTTCCACACTTCAAAATGCCTAGCAACGCTTTTATCAATATTGTGAAAAAAAAATTATTTTTTAACATTTCATATTGCCTAGCAACGCTTTCCAGATTTTGTAAAAAAAAATATATTTTTTCAACATTTCAAAATGCCTAGCAACGCTTTCATGAATTTTGTAAAAAACTTATATTTTTCAACATTTTAAAATGCTTAGCAACACTTTCAATAATTGTGTGAAAAATATATATTTTTTCAACATTTCAAAATGCCTAGCAACGCTGTTATGAATAATGTGAGAAAAATATATTTTTTCAACATTTCAAAATGCCTAGCAACGCTTTCATGAATTTGGTCAACATAATATATATTTTCCACATTTCAAATTGCCTAGCAACGCTTTTATGAATAATGTGGAAAAAAAATATTTTTTCAACATTTCGAAATATCTAGCAATGCTTTTATGAATTTGGTAAAAAAAATATGTTTTTTCAACAATTCATAATGCCTAGCAACGCTTTCATGAATTTTGTAAAATCAATATGTTTTTTCAACATTTTAAAATGCCTAGCAACGCTTTCATGAATTTGATAAATAAATTAAATTTTTTCCACATTTCAAAATTCCTAGCAACGCTATTAAGAATAATGTGAAAAAAATTATTTTTTCAACATTTCATAAGCCTAGCCACGCATTTATGAATATTGTGAAAAAAATATATTTTTTCCACATTTCATCTTGCCTAGCAACGCTTTCACGAATGTTGTAAAAAATGTTTTGATTTACAACATTTCAAAATGCCTAGCAACGCTTTCAATAATTGTGTGAAAAAAATATATTTTTCATCCTTTTAATATGCCTAGCAACGCTGTTATGAATAATGTGAAAAAAATGTATGTTTTCAACATAACAAAAAGCCTAGCAACGCTTTTATGAACATTGTGAAAATAATTTAATTTTCAACATTTCATATTGCCTAGCAACGCTTTCACGAATTTTGTAAGAAAAATATATTTTTTCAACTTTTTTTAAATGCCTAGCAACGCTTTCATGAATTTTGTAAAAAAAGTATATTTTTCAACATTTTAAAATGCTTAGCAACGCTTTCAATAATTGTGTGAAAAATATATATTTTTTCAACATTTCAAAATGCCTAGCAACACTGTTATGAATAATGTGAGAAAAATATATTTTTTTAACATTTCAAAATGCCTAGCAACGCTTTCACAAATTTTGTAAACAAAAATTTTTTCTCAACATTTCATATTGCCTAGCAACGCTTTTATGAATAATGTGAAAAAAATATATTTATTCAACATTTTGAAATGCCGAGCAACGCTGTTATGAATAATGTGATAAAAATACATTTTTTCAACAATTCATAATGCCTAGCAACGCTTTCTCGAATTTTGTAAAAAAAAATATTTTTTCAAAATTTCAAAATGCCTAGCAACGCTTTCATGAATTTTGTAAAAAAAAATATATTTTTCAACATTTTAAAATGCTTAGCAACGCTTTCAATAATTGTGTGAAAAAATATATTTTTTCAACATTTCAAAATGCCTAGCAACACTGTTATGAATAATGTGAAAAAAATTTATTTTTTCAAGATTTCATAATGCCTAGCAACGCTTTCATGAATTTGGTAAACAAAATATATTTTTCCACATTTCATAATGCCTATCAGCGCTTTTATGAATATTGTGAAAAAAATATATTTTTTCAACATTTCATCTTGCCTAGCAACGCTTTCACGAATTTTGTAAAAAAAAATATATTTTGTTCAATATTTCAAAATGCCTAGCAACGCTTTCATGAATTTTGTAAAAAAAATTTAATTTTTCAACATTTCATATTGCCTAGCAACGCTTTTACGAATTTTGTAAAAAAAAATATTTTGTTCAACATTTCAAAATTCCTAGCAACGCTTTCATGTATTTTGTAAAAAAAATATATTTTTTCAACATTTCGAATTGCCTAGCAACGCTTTCACGAATCTTTTAAAAAAAATATATTTTGTTCAACATTTCAAATTGCCTAGCAAGGCTTTTACGAATTTTGTAAAAAAAAAATATTTTGTTCAACATTTCAAAATGCCTAGCAACGCTTTCATGAATTTTGTAAAAAAAGTATATGTTTTCAACATTTCAAAATGCCTAGCAACGCTTTCATGAATTTGGTAAACAAAATATATTTTTTCAACATTTCAAAATGCCTAGCAACGCTTTCAGGAATTTTGTAAAAAATGTTTTTATTTACAACATTTCAAAATGTCTAGCAACGCTTTCATTAATTTTGTAAATAAAATATATGTTTTCAACATTTTAAAATGCCTAGCAACGCTTTCAATAATTGTGTGAAAAAAATATATTTTTCCAACATTTCAAAATGCCTAGAAACGCTGTTTTGAATAAAGTGAAAAAAAATTATTTTTTCAAGATTTCATAATGCCTAGCAACGCATTCATGAACTTTGTAAAAAAAATATGTTTTTTCAACATTTCAAAATGTCTAGCAACGCTTTCATGAATTTTGTAAGAAAAATTTATTTTTTCAACCTTTCATATTGCCTAGCAACGCTTTCACGTATTTTGTAAAAAAAATATATTTTTTCAACATTTCAAATTGCCTAGCAACGCTTTCTCGAATCTTGTAAAAAAAATATATTTTGTTCAACATTTCAAAATTCCTAGCAAGGCTTTTACGAATTTTGTAAAAAAAAAATATTTTGTTCAACTTTTCAAAATGCCTAGCAACGCTTTCATGTATTTTGTAAAAAAAAATATATTTTTTCAACATTTCAAATTGCCTAGCAACGCTTTCATGAATGTTGTAAAAAAAATATATTTTTTCAACATATCAAAACGCCTAACAACGCTTTTATGAACATTGTGAAAAAAATTTATTTTTTAACATTTCATATAGCCTAGCAACGCTTTCACGAATTTTATAAAAAAAATTATTTTTTCAACATTTCATATTGCCTAGCAACGCTTTCATGAATTTTGTAAAAAAAATATATTCTTTCAACATTTCAAATTGCCTAGCAACGCTTTCACGAATCTTGTAAAAAAAATATATTTTGTTCAACATTTCAAAATGCCTAGCAAGGCTTTTATGAATTTTGTAAAAAAAAATATTTTGTTCAACATTTCAAAATGCCTAGCAACGCTTTCATGTATTTTGTAAAAAAAATATATTTTTTCAACATTTCAAATTGCCTACCAACGCTTTCATGAATTTTGTAAAAATAATATATTTTTTCAACATTTCAAAATGCCTAGCAACGCTTTCATGAATTTGATAAGCAAAATTTTTTTTCCACATTACATAATGCCTAGCAACGCTTTTATGAATATTGTGAAAAAAATATATTTTTTCCACATTTCATCTTGCCTAGCAACGCTTTCACGAATGTTGTAAAAAATGTTTTTATTTACATCATTTCAAAATGTCTAGCAACGCTTTCATGAATTTTGTAAAAAAAATATGTTTTTTCAACATTTTAAAATGCCTAGCAACGCTTTCATGAATTTGGTAAAAAAATTAAAATTTTCCACCTTTCAAAATGCCTAGCAACGCTTTTATGAATATTGTGAAAAAAATATATTTCTTCCACATTTCATCCTGCCTAGCAACGCTTTCACGAATGTTGTAAAAAATGTTTTTAATTACAACATTTCAAAATGACTAGCAACGCTTTCACGAATTTTGTAAAAAAAAATTATTTTTTCAACATTTCAAAATGCCTAGCAACGCTTTCATGAATCTTGTAAAAAAAAATATATTTTTCAACATTTTAAAATGCCTAGCAACGCTTTAAATAATTGTGTAAAAAAATATATTTTTTCAACATTTCAAAATGCTTAGCAACGTTTTCATGAATATTGTAAAAAAAATATATTTTTCAACATTTCAAAATGCCAAACAACGTTTTCATGAATTTAGTACACAAAATATATTTTTTCCACACTTCAAAATGCCTATCAACGCTTTTATGAATATTGTGAAAAAATTTATTTTTTAACATTTCAAATTGTTTAGCAACGCTTTCCAGATTTTGTAAAAAAAATATATTTTTTCAACATTTTAAAATGTCTAGCAACGCTTTCATGAATTTTGTAAGAAAAATTTATTTTTTTAACCTTTCATATTGCCTAGCAACGCTTTCACGTATTTTGTAAAAAAAATATATTTTGTTCAACATTTCAAAATGCCTAGCAACGCTTTTATGAACATTGTGAAAAAAATTTATTTTTTAACATTTCATATAGCCTAGCAACGCTTTCACGAATTTTATAAAAAAATTTATTTTTTCAACATTTCAAATTGCCTAGCAACGCTTTCACGAATCTTGTAAAAAAAATATATTTTGTTCAACATTTCAAAATGCCTAGCAAGGCTTTTACGAATTTTGTAAAAAAAAATATTTTGTTCAACATTTCAAAATGCCTAGCAACGCTTTCATGTATTTTGTAAAAATAATATATTTTTTCAACATTTCAAAATGCCTAGCAACGCTTTCATGAATTTGGTAAGCAAAATTTTTTTTTCCACATTACATAATGCCTAGCAACGCTTTTATGAATATTGTGAAAAAAATATATTTTTTCCACATTTCATCTTGCCTAGCAACGCTTTCACGAATGTTGTAAAAAATGTTTTTATTTACAACATTTCAAAATGTCTAGCAACGCTTTCATGAATTTTGTAAAAAAAATATGTTTTTCAACATTTTAAAATGCCTAGCAACGCTTTCATGAATTTGGTAAATAAATTAAAATTTTCCACCTTTCAAAATGCCTAGCAACGCTTTTATGAATATTGTGAAAAAAATATATTTCTTCCACATTTCATCCTGCCTAGCAACGCTTTCACGAATGTTGTAAAAAATGATTTTAATTACAACATTTCAAAATGACTAGCAACGCTTTCACAAATTTTGTAAAAAAAATTTATTTTTTCAACATTTCAAAATGCCTAGCAACGCTTTCATGAATTTTGTAAAAAAAAATATATTTTTCAACATTTTAAAATGCCTAGCAACGCTTTAAATAATTGTGTGAAAAAATATATTTTTTCAACATTTCAAAATGCCTAGCAACGTTTTCATGAATATTGTAAAAAAAATATATTTTTCAACATTTCAAAATGCCTAACAACGTTTTCATGAATTTAGTAAACAAAATATATTTTTTCCACACTTCAAAATGCCTATCAACGCTTTTATGAATATTGTGAAAAAATTTATTTTTTAACATTTCAAATTGTTTAGCAACGCTTTCCAGATTTTGTAAAAAAAATATATTTTTTCAACATTTCAAAATGCCTAGCAACTCTTTTATGAATAATGTGAAAAAAATTTATTTATTCGACATTTTAATATGCCTAGCAATGCATTCATGAATTTTGTAAAAAAATATGTTTTTTCAACGTTTCAAAATGCCTAGCAACGCTTTCATTAATTGTGTGAAAAAAATATATTTTTCATCCTTTTAATATGCCTATCAACGCTGTTATGAATAATGTGAAAAAAATATATTTTTTCAACATAACAAATAGCCTAGCAACGCTTTTATGAACATTGTGAAAAAAATATATTTTTTCCACATTTCAAAATGCCTAGCAACGCTTTCATGAATTTTGTAAAAAAAATATATTTTTCAACATTTTAAAAAGCTTAGCAACTCTTTCAAAAATTATGTGAAAATATATATATTTTTTCAACATTTCAAAATGCCTAGCAACGCTGTTATGAATAATGTGAGAAAAATATATTTTTTCAACATTTCAAAATGCCTAGCAACGCTTTCATGAATTTTGTAAAAAAAAAATATTTTTTTAACATTTCATATTGCCTAGCAACGCTTTCACGAATTTTGTAAAAAAAATATTTTTTCAACATTTCAAAATGCCTAGCAAAGCTTTCATGAATTTTATAAACATAATATATATTTTCCACATTTCAAATTGCCTAGCAATGCTTTTATGAATAATGTGAAAAAATTATATTTTTTCAACATTTCAAAATGCCTAGCAACGCTTTCATGAATTTTATAAATAAAAATTTTTTCTCAACATTTATTTATTCGACATTTTAATATGCCTAGCAATGCATTCATGAATTTTGTAAAAAAATATGTTTTTTCAACATTTCAAAATGCCTAGCAACACTTTCATGAGTTTGTTAAATAAAATATATTTTGTCCACATTTCAAAATGCCTAGCAAAGCTTTAATGAATAATGTGAAAAAAAATTATTTTTTCAACATTTCATAATGCCTAGCAACGCTTTCATGAATTTTGAAAAAAAAAATATTTTTTCAACATTTCAAAATGCCTAGCAACGCTTTCATGAATTTGGTAAACAAAATATATTTTTTCCACACTTCAAAATGCCTAGCAACGCTTTTATCAATATTTTGAAAAAAAATTATTTTTTAACATTTCATATTGCCTAGCAACGCTTTCCAGATTTTGTAAAAAAAATATATTTTTTCAACATTTCAAAATGCCTAGCAACGCTTTCATGAATTTTGTAAAAAAAGTATATTTTTCAACATTTTAAAATGCTTTCAATAATTGTGTGAAAAATATATATTTTTTCAACATTTCAAAATGCCTAGCAACGCTGTTATGAATAATGTGAGAAAAATATATTTTTTCAACCTTTAAAAATGCCTAGCAACGCTTTCATGAATTTGGTCAACATGATATATATTTTCCACATTTCAAATTGCCTAGCAACGATTTTATGAATAATGTGAAAAAAATATATTTTTTCAACATTGCAAAATACCTAGCAACGCTTTCATGAATTTTATTAAAAAAATTTTTTTCTCAACATTTCATATTGCCTAGCAACGCTTTTATGAATATTGTGAAAAAAATTTATTTTTTAACATTTCATATTGCCTAGCAATGCTTTCCAGAATTTTAAAAAAAAAAAATATTTTTTGAACATTTCAAAATGCCTAGAAACGCTTTCACGAATTTTGTAAAAAAAATATATTTTGTTCAACATTTCAAAATGCCTAGCAACGCTTTCCAGAATTTTGTAAAAAAAATATATTTTGTTCAACATTTCAAAATGCCTAGCAACGCTTTTACGAATTTTGTAAAAAAAAATATTTTGTTCAACATTTCAAAATGCCTAGCAACGCTTTCATGTATTTTGTAAAAAAAATTTATTTTCTCAACATTTCATATTGCCTAGCAACGCTTTCATGAATTTTGTAAAAAAATATATTTTTTCAACTTTTCAAAATGCCTAGCAACGCTTTCAATAATTGTGTGAAGAAAATATATTTTTCAACATTTTAATATGCCTAGCAACGCTTTCTCGAATTTTGTAAAAAAAATATATTTTTTCAACATTTCAAAATGCCTAGAAACGCTCTCAAGAACTTTGAAGAAAAAATATATATATTTTTCTTTTCAAAATGCCTAGCAACGCTGTTATGAATAATGTGACAAAAATTTATTTTTTCAACATTTCATAGTGCCTAGCAACGCTTTCATGAATTTTGTAAAAAAAATGTATTTTTTTAACATTTGAAAATGCCTACCAACGCTCTCATGAGTTTTGTGCAAAAATTTATTTTTTCAACATTTTAAAATGCCTAGCAACGCTTCCATTGTGTGAAAAAAATTAAAATATGTTTTTTTAACATTTCAAAATGCCTAGCAAAGCTTTCATGAATTTAGTAAAAAAAATATATTTTTTCAACATTTCATAATGCCTAGCAACGCTTTCATGAATTTTGAAAAAAAATATATTTTTTCCACATTTCAAAATGCCTAGCAAAGCTTTCATGAATTTGGTAAACAAAATATATTTTTTCAAGATTTCAAAATGCCTAGCAACGCTTTCATGAATTTGGTAAACAATATATATATTTTCCACATTTCATAATGCCTAGCAACGCTTTTATGAATATTGTGAAAAAAAAATATTTTTTCCACATTTCATCTTGCCTAGCAATGCTTTCTCGAATTTTGTAAAAAAATATATTTTTTCAACATTTCAAAATGCCTAGCAACGCTTTCATGAATTTTGTAAAAAAAAATATATTTTTTCAACATTTCAAAATGCCTAACAACGCTTTCATGAATTTTGTAAAAAAAATTTATTTTTTCAACATTTCATATTGCCTAGCAACGCATTCATGAATTTTGTAAAAAAAAAATATTTTTTCAACATTTCAAAATGCCTAGCAACGCTTTCATTAATTGTGTGAAAAAAATATATTTTTCATCCTTTTAATATGCCTAACAACGCTGTTATGAATAATGTGAAAAAAATATATTTTTTTAACACTTCAAAATGCCTAGCAACGCTTTTATGAATATTGTGAAAAAAATTTATTTTTTAACATTTCATATTGCCTAGCAACGCTTTCCAGATTTTGCAAAAAAAATATATTTATTCAATATTTTAATATGCCTAGCAACGCTTTCATGAATTTTGTGCAAAAAATTATTTTTTCAACATTTTAAAATGCCGAGCAACGCTGTTATGAATATTGTGATAAAAATACATTTTTTCAACATTTCATAATGCCTAGCAACGCTTTCTAGAATTTTGTAAAAAAAATATATTTTTTCAACATTTCAAAATTCCTAGCAACGCTTCCATGAATTTTGTAAAAAAATATATTTTTTTAACATTTCAAAATGCCTAGCAACCCTTTCATTAATTTTGTAAATAAAATATATGTTTTCTACATTTTAAAATTCCAACGCTTTCTAGAATTTTGTAAAAAAAATATATTTTTTCAACATTTTAAAATGCCTAGCAACGCTGTTATGAATAATGTGAAAAAAATTTATTTTTTCAAGATTTCACAATGCCTAGCGACGCTTTCATGAATTTGGTAAATAAAATATATTTTTTCCACATTTCAAAATGCCTAGCAACGCTTTTATGAATAATGTGAAAAAATCTAATTTGGCAACATTTCAAAATGCCTAGCAACGCTTTCATGAATTTTGAAAAAAAAATTATTTTTTCAACATTTCAAAATGCCTAGCAAAGCTTTCATGAATTTGGTAAACATAATATATATATTCCACATTTCAAATTGCCTAGCAACGAATTTAAATATAATGTGAAAAAAATATATTTTTTCAACTTTTCAAAATGCCTAGTAACGCTTTCATGAATTTTATAAAAAAAATTTTTTTCTTAACATTTCATATTGCCTAGCAACTCTCTTTTATGAATATTGTGCAAAAAATTTATTTATTCGACATTTTAATATGCCTAGCAATGCATTCATGAACTTTGTAAAAAAATATGTTGTTTCAACATTTCAAAATGTCTAGCAACGCTTTCATGAATTTTGTAAAAAAAATTTATTTTTTCAACATTTCATATTGCCTAGCAACGCTTTCATTAATTGTGTGAAAAAAATATAATTTTCATCCTTTTAATATGCCTAGCAACGCTGTTATGAATAATGTGAAAAAATATATTTTTTCAACATAACAAAACCCGAGCAACGCTTTCACGAATTTTGTAAAAAAAAATATATTTTTCAACATTTCAAAATGACTAGCAACGCATTCATGAATTTTAAAAAATATATATTTTTTCAACATTTCAAAATGCCTTGCAACGCTTTCAATAATTGTGTGAAAAAATTATTTTTTTAACATTTCAAAATGCCTAGCAACGCTGTTATGAATTTAGTAAACAAAATAAATTTTTTCCACACTTCAAAATGCCTATCAACGCTTTTATGAATATTGTGAAAAAAATTATTTTTTAACATTTCAAATTGTTTAGCAACGCTTTCCAGATTTTGTAAAAAAAATATATTTTTTCAACATTTCAAAATGCCTAGCAACGCTTTCATTAATTTTGTAAAAAAAATATATTTTTAAAAATTTTAAAATGCTTAGCAACGCTTTCAATAATTGTGTGAAAATATATATATATTTTTTCAACATTTCAAAATGATTAGCAACTCTTTTATGAATAATGTGAAAAAAATTTATTTATTCGACATTTTAATATGCCTAGCAACGCTTTCCTGAATTTTGTAAAAAAAAAATATTTTTTTAACATTTCATATTGCCTAGCAACGCTTTCACGAATTTTGTAATAAAAATATTTTTTCAACATTTCAAAATGCCTAGCAAAGCTTTCATGAATTTGGTAAACATAATATATATTTTCCACATTTCAAATTGCCTAGCAATGCTTTTATGAATAATGTGAAAAAAATATATGTTTTCAACATTTCAAAATGCCTAGCAACGCTTTCATGAATTTTATAAAAAAAAATTTTTTCTCAACATTTATTTATTCGACATTTTAATATGCCTAGCAATGCATTCATGAATTTTGTAAAAAAAATTTGTTTTTTCAACATTTCAAAATGCCTAGCAACACTTTCATGAGTTTGTTAAATAAAATATATTTTTTCCACATTTCAAAATGCCTAGCAACGCTTTCATGAATTTTATTAAATATTTTTTTTTCTCAACATTTCATATTGCCTAGCAACGCTTTTATGAATATTGTGAAAAAAATTTATTTTTTAACATTTCATATTGCCTAGCAATGCTTTCCAGAATTTTGAAAAAAAAAATATTTTTTGAACATTTCAAAATGCCTAGCAACGCTTTCACGAATTTTGTAAAAAAAATATATTTTGTTCAACATTTCAAAATGCCTAGCAACGCTTTCCAGAATTTTGTAAAGAAAATATATTTTGTTCAACATTTCAAAATGCCTAGCAACGCTTTTACGAATTTTGTAAAAAAAAATATTTTGTTCAACATTTCAAAATGCCTAGCAACGCTTTCATGTATTTTGTAAAAAAAATATATTTTTTCAACATTACAAATTGCCTAGCAACGCTTGCATGACTTTTGTAAAAAAAATATATTTTTTAAACATTATAAAATGCCTAGCAACGCTTTCATGAATTTTGTAAAAAAAATATATTTTTTCGACATTTCATAATGCCTAGCAACGCTTTCATGAATTTAAAAAAAAAAAAAAATATTTTTTTTTAATTTCAAAATGCCTAGCAACGCTTTCATTAATTTTGTAAATAAAATATATGTTTTCAACATTTTAAAATGCCTAGCAACGCTTTCCATAATTGTGTGAAAAAAATATATTTTTCCAACATTTCAAAATGCCTAGAATCGCTGTTATCAATAATGTGTAAAAAATTTATTTTTTCAAGATTTCATAATGCCTAGCAACGCATTCATGAATTTTGTAAAAAAAATATGTTTTTTCAACATTTCAAAATGCCTAGCAACGCTTTCATGAATTTGGTAAATAAAATATATTTTTTCCACATTTCAAAAGGCCTAGCAAAGCTTTAATGAATAATGTGAAAAAAAATTATTTTTTCAACATTTCATATTGCCTAGCAACGCTTTCCAGATTTTGTGAAAAAAATTTATTTTTTCAACAATTCAAAATGCCTAGCAACGCTTTCATGAATTTTGTAAAAAAAAGTATATTTTTCAACATTTTAAAATGCTTAGCAACGCTTTCAATAATTGTGTGAAAAATATATATTTTTTCAACATTTCAAAATGCCTAGCAACGCTGTTATGAATAATGTGAGAAAAATATATATATGTTTTCAACATTT
This sequence comes from Prosapia bicincta, assembly GCA_036971475.1. Taxonomy (NCBI): domain Eukaryota; kingdom Metazoa; phylum Arthropoda; class Insecta; order Hemiptera; family Cercopidae; genus Prosapia; species Prosapia bicincta. The sequence goes on from JBAIZL010000003.1 coordinate 38,026,456, forward strand.
CAAAATGCCTAGCAACGCTTTAATGAATTTTGTAAAAGAAATTTTTTTCTCAACATTTCATATTGTCTAGCAACGCTTTTATGAATAATGTGAAAAAAATATATTTATTCAACTTTTTAAAATGCCTAGCACAGCTTTCATGAATTTTGTAAAAAAAAGTATATTTTTCAACATTTTAAAATGCTTAGCAACGCTTTCAATAATAGTGTGAAAAATATATATTTTTTCATCATTTCAAAATGCCTAGCAACGCTGTTACGAATAATGTGAAAAAAAATGTTTTTTCAACATTTCATAATGCCTAGCAACGCTTTCATGAATTTTGAAAACAAAATATATTTTTCAACATTTCAAAAAGCCTAGCAATGCTTTCATGAATTTGGTAAACAAAATATATTTTTTCCACATTTCAAAATGCCTAGCAACGCTGTTATGAATTTTGTAAAAAAAATATTTTTCAACATTTTAAAATGCCTAGCAACGCTTTTATGAACATTGTGAAAAAAAATTATTTTTTAAACGTTTCATATTGCCTAGCAACGCTTTCATGAATTTTGTAAAAGAAATATATTTTTTTAACATTTCAAAATGCCTAACAACGCTTTCATGAATCTTTTTAAAAAAATATATTTTTTCAACATTTCAAAATGCCTAGCAACGCTTTCATGAATTTTGTAAAAAAAATTTATTTTCTCAATATTTCAAAATACCTAGCAACGCTTTCATGAATTTTGTAAAAGAAATATATTTTTCAACATTTCAAAATGCCTAGCAACGCTTTCATGAATTTTGTAAAAAAAATTTATTTTCTCAACATTTCATATTGCCTAGCAACGCTTTTATGAATAATGTGAAAAAAATATATTTATTCAACTTTTTAAAATGCCTAGCAACGCTTTCATGAATTTTGTAAAAAACATATATTTTTTCATTATTTTAAAATGCCTAGCAACGCTTGCATCAATTTTGTGAAAAAAATATATTTTTTCAACATTTCATAATGCCTGCAACGCTTTCATGAAACTTTCAGAAAAAATGCATTTTTTAACATTTCAAAATGCTTAGCAACGCTCTCGTGAATTTTGTAAAAAAAATATATGTTTGCAACATATTAAAATGCCTAGCAACGATTTAATGAATTTTGTAAAAAAATATATTTTTTCAACATTTTACAATGCCTAGCAACGCTTTCATGAATTTTGTAAATAGAATTTATGTTTTAACATTTCATATTGCCTAGCAACGCTTTCCAGATTTTGTAAAAAAAATATATTTTTTCAACATTTTAAAATGCCTAGCAACGCTTTCATGAATTTTGTAAAAAAAGTATATTTTTCAACATTTTAAAATGCTTAGCAACGCTTTCAATAATTGAGTGAAAAATATATATGTTTTCAACATTTCAAAATGCCTAGCAACGCTGTTATGAATAATGTGAGAAAAATATATTTTTTCAACATTTCAAAATGCCTAGCAACGCTTTCCTGAATTTTGTAAAAAAAATATTTTTTAACATTTCATATTGCCTAGCAACGCTTTCACGAATTTTGTAAAAAAAATCTAATTTGGCAACATTTCAAAATGCCTAGCAACGCTTTCATGAATTGTGAAAAAAAATATTTTTTCAACATTTCAAAATGCCTAGCAACGCTTTCATGAATTTGGTAAACATAATATATATTTTCCACATTTCAAATTGCCTAGCAACGCTTTTATGTATTATGTGAAAAAAATATTTTTTTTCAACATTTCAAAATGCCTAGCAACGCTTTCATGAATTTTGTAAAACAAAATATATTTTTTTAACATTTCAAAATGACTACCAACGCTATCATGAGTTTTGTGCAAAAATTTATATTTTCAACATTTTAAAATTCCGAGCAACGCTGTTATGAATAATGTGAAAAATAATTATTTTTTTCACATTTCAACATGCCTAGCAACGCTTGCATCAATTTTGTGAAAAAAATATAATTTTTCAACATTTCATAATGCCTGCAACGCTTTCATAAAACTTTCAGAAAAAAATGCATTTTTTAACATTTCAAAATGCCTAGCAACGCTATCGTGAATTTTGTAAAAAAAATATATTTTTGGAAACATATTAAAATGCCTAGCAAAGCTGTTATGAATAATGTGAAAAAAATATATTTTTTCAACATTTCATAATGCCTAGCAACGATTTCAATAATTTTGAAAAAAAATATATTTTTCAACATTTCAAAATGCCTAGCAAGGCTTTCATGAATTTTGTAAAAAAAATATATTTTTCAACATTTTAAAATGCTTAGCAACGCTTTCAATAATTGTGTGAAAAAATATATTTTTTCAACATTTAATAAAATGCCTAGCAACGCTGTTATGAATAATGTGAAAAAAAATATATTTTTTTTTTTTTCAAAAAGCCTAGCAACGCTTGAATCAATTTTGTGAAAAAAATATATTTTTTCAACATTTCATAATGCCTGCAACGCTTTCATGAAACTTTCAGAAAAAAATGCATTTTTTAACATTTCAAAATGCCTAGCAACGCTATCGTGAATTTTGTAAAAAAAATATATTTTTGGAAACATATTAAAATGCCTAGCAAAGCTGTTACGAATAATGTGAAAAAAAATATATTTTTTCAACAATTCATTATGCCTAGCAACGCTTTCATGAATTTTGAAAAAAAAATATATTTTTCAACATTTTAAAATGCCTAGCAACGCTTTCAATAATTGTGTGAAAAAATATATTTTTTTAACATTTAATAAAATGCCTAGCAACGCTGTTATGAATAATGTTTAAAAAAAATATATTTTTTCAACATTTCAAAAAGCCTAGCAACGCTTTCATGAATTTTGTCAAAAAAATATATTTTTTCAACATTTCAAAATGGATAGCAACGCTTTAATAATTGTTTGAAAAAAATATATTTTTCAACATTTTAACATGCCTAGCAGCACTGTTATGAATAATGTAAAAAAAATATATTTTTTCAACATAACAAAAAGCCTAGCAACGCTTTTATGAACATTGTGAAAAAAAAAATATTTTTTCAACATTGCATATTGCCTAGCAACGCTTTCATGAATTTTCTAAAACAAATATATTTTTTCAACATTTGAAAATGCCTAACAACGCTTTCATGAATTTTGTGAAAATATATATTTTTTCAACATTTCAAAATGCCTAGCAACTCTTTCATGAATTTTGAAAAAAAAAATATTTTTTCAACATTTCAAAATGCCTAGCAACGCTTTCATGAATTTTGAAAAAAAAATATATTTTTTCAACATTTCAAAAAGCCTAGCAAGGCTTTCATGAATTTGGTAAACAAAATATACTTTTCAACATTTCAAAATGCCTAGCAACGCTGTTATGAATAATGCGAAAAAATATATTTTTTCAACATTTCAAAAAGCCTAGCAACGCTTTCATGAATTTTGTAAAACAAATATATTTTTTCAACATTTCAAAATGCCTAACAACACTTTCATGAATCTTGTAAAAAAAATATATTTTTTCAACATTTAAAAATGCTTAGCAACGCTTTTATGAATTTTGTAAAAAAAATATATTTTTCAACATTTTAATATGCCTAGCAGCACTGTTATGAATAATGTGAAAAAAATATATTTTTTCAACTTTTCAAAAAGCCTAGCAACGCTTTCATGGATTTTGTAAAAAAATATATTTTTTCAACATTTCAAAATGCCTAGCAACGCTTTCAATAATTGTGTGAAAAAAATATATTTTTCAACATTTTAATATGCCTAGCAGCACTGTTATGAATAATGTGAAAAAAATATATTTTTTCAACATAACAAAAAGCCTAGCAACGCTTTTATGGACATTGTGAAAAAAAATTATTTTTTCAACATTTCATATTGCCTAGCAACGCTTTCATGAATTTTGTAAAACAAATATATTTTTTCAACATTTTAAAATGCCTAACAACGCTTTCAAGAATCTTGTAAAAAAAATATATTTTTTCAACATTTCAAAATGCCTAGCAACGCTTTCATGAGTTTTGTGAAAAAAATTTATTTTTTCAACATTTAAAAATGCCTAGCAACGCTTTCATGAATTTTGTAAAAAAAATATATTTTTCAACATTTTAATATAACTAGCAGCACTGTTATGAATAATGTGAAAAAAATATATTTTTTCAACATAACAAAAAGCCTAGCAACGCTTTTATGAACATTGTGAAAAAAAATTATTTTTTCAACATTTCAAAATGCCTAACAACGCTTTCATGAATCTTGTAAAAAAAATATATTTTTTCAACATTTCAAAATGCCTAGCAACGCTTTCATGAGTTTTGTGAAAAAAATTTATTTTTTCAACATTTTAAAATGCCTAGCAACGCTTTCATGAATTTTGTAAAAAAAATATATTTTTTCAACATTTTAAAGTGCCTAGGAACGTTTGTATGAATAATGTGAAAAATAATTATTTTTTCAACATTTCATAATGCTTAGAAACACTTTCATGAATTTTGTGAAAAAAATATTTTTTTCAACATTTCAAAATGCCTAGCAACGCTTTCATGAATTTTGTAAGAAAAATATATATTTTCATTATTTTAAAATGCCTAGCAACGCTTGCATTAATTTTGTGAAAAAGATTTATTTTTTCAACATTTCTAAATGCTTTGCAACGCTTTCATTGATTTTTTGAAAAAAATATATTTTTTTCAAAATTTTAAAATGCCTAACAACGAATTCATGAATTTTGTAAAAACATATATATTTCAACATTTCGAATTGCCTAGCGACGCTTTCAAGAATTTAGTAAAAGAAATATATTTTTTCAACATTTAAAATGCCTAGCAACGCTTTCATGAATTTTGTGAAATTATATATATTTTTTCAACATTTCAAAATGCCTAGCAACTCTTTCATGAATTTTGAAAAAAAAAATATTTTTTCAACATTTCAAAATGCCTAACAACGCTTTCATGAATCTTGTAAAAAAAATATATTTTTTCAACATTTCAAAATGCCTAGCAGCGCTTTCATGAGTTTTGTGAAAAAAATTTATTTTTTCAACATTTTAAAATGCCTAGCAACGCTTTCATGAATTTTGTAAAAAAAAAAAAAGTTTTCCATCATTTCAAAATGCCTAGCAACGCTGTTATAAATAATGTGAAAGAAATATATTTTTTCAACATTTCATAATGACTAGCAACGCTTTCATGAATTTTGAAAAAAAATATATTTTTTCAACATTTCAAAAAGCCTAGCAAGGGTTTCATGAATTTGGTAAACAAAATATATATTTTTTCAACATTTCAAAATGCCTAGCAACGCTGTTATGAATAATGCGAAAATAATATATATTTTTTCAACATTTCAAAAAGCCTAGCAACGCTTTCATGAATTTTGTAAAAAAAATATATTTCTTCAAATTTCTAAATGCCTAGCAACGCTTTCAATAATTGTGTGAAAAAAATATATTTTTCAACATTTTAATATGCCTAGCAGCACTGTTATGAATAATGTGAAAAAAATATATTTTTTCAACATAACAAAAAGCCTAGCAACGCTTTTATGAACATTGTGAAAAAAAATTATTTGTTCAACATTTCATATTGCCTAGCAACGCTTTCATGAATTTTGTAAAACAAATATATTTTTTCAACATTTCAAAATGCCTAACAACGCTTTCATGAATTTTGTAAAAAAAATATATTTTTCAACATTTTAATATGCCTAGCAGCACTGTTATGAATAATGTGAAAAAATATATATTTTTTCAACATTTCAAAAAGCCTAGCAACGCTTTCATGGATTTTGTAAAAAAAATATATTTTTTCAACATTTCAAAATGCCTAGCAACGCTTTCAATAATTGTGTGAAAAAAATATATTTTTTCAACATTTCAAAATGCCTACCAACGCTTTCAATAATTGTGTGAAAAAAATATATTTTTCAACATTTTAATATGCCTAGCAGCACTGTTATGAATAATGTGAAAAAAATATATTTTTTCAACATAACAAAAAGCCTAGCAACGCTTTTATGGACATTGTGAAAAAAAATTATTTTTTCAACATTTCATATTGCCTAGCAACGCTTTCATGAATTTTGTAAAACAAATATATTTTTTCAACATTTTAAAATGCCTAACAACGCTTTCATGAATCTTGTAAAAAAAATATATTTTTTCAACATTTCAAAATGCCTAGCAGCGCTTTCATGAGTTTTGTGAAAAAAATTTATTTTTTCAACATTTTAAAATGCCTAGCAACGCTTTCATGAATTTTGTAAAAAAATATATTTTTTCAACATTTCAAAAAGCCTAGCAAGGGTTTCATGAATTTGGTAAACAAAATATATATTTTTTCAACATTTCAAAATGCCTAGCAACGCTGTTATGAATAATGCGAAAATAATATATATTTTTTCAACATTTCAAAAAGCCTAGCAACGCTTTCATGGATGTTGTAAAAAAAATATATTTTTTCAACCTTTCAAAATGCCTAGCAATGCTTTCAATAATTGTGTGAAAAAAATATATTTTTTCAACATTTCAAAATGCCTACCAACGCTTTCAATAATTGTGTGAAAAAAATATATTTTTCAACATTTTAATATGCCTAGCAGCACTGTTATGAATAATGTGAAAAAAATATATTTTTTCAACATAACAAAAAGCCTAGCAACGCTTTTATGAACATTGTGAAAAAAAATTATTTTTTCAACATTTCATATTGCCTAGCAACGCTTTCATGAATTTTGTAAAAAAATATATTTTTTCAACATTTCAAAAAGCCAAGCAAGGCTTTCATGAATTTGGTAAACACAATATATTTTTTCAACATTTCAAAATGCCTAGCAACGCTGTTATGAATAATGTGAAAAAAATATATTTTTTCAACATTTCAAAAAGCCTAGCAACGCTTTCATGAATTTTGTTAAAAAAATATATTTTTTCAACATTTCAAAATGCCTAGCAACGCTTTCAATAATTGTGTGAAAAAAATATATTTTTCAACATTTCAAAATGCCTAGCAACGCTTTCATGAGTTTTGTGAAAAAAATTTATTTTTTCAACATTTTAAAATGCCTAGCAACGCTTTCATGAATTTTGTAAAAAAAAAAAATTTCCATCATTTCAAAATGCCTAGCAACGCTGTTATGACTAATGTGAAAAAAATATATTTTTTCAACATAACAAAAAGCCTAGCAACGCTATTATGAACATTGTGAAAAAAAATTATTTTTTCACATTTCATATTGCCTAGCAACGCTTTCATGAATTTTGCAAAACAAATATATTTTTTCAACATTTCAAAATGCCTAACAACGCTTTCATGAATCTTGTAAAAAAAATATATTTTTTCAACATTTAAAAATGCCTAGCAACGCTTTCATGAATTTTGTAAAAAAAATATCTTTTTCAACATTTTAATATGCCTAGCAGCACTGTTATGAATAATGTGAAAAAAATATATTTTTTCAACATAACAAAATGCCAAGCAACGCTATTATGAACATTGTGAAAAAAAATTATTTTTTCAACATTTCATATTGCCTAGCAACGCTTTCATGAATTTTGTAAAACAAATATATTTTTTCAACATTTCAAAATGCCTAACAACGCTTTCATGAATCTGGTAAAAAAAATATATTTTTTCTACATTTCAAAATGCCTAGCAACGCTTTCATGAGTTTTGAGAAAAAAATTTATTTTTTCAACATTTTAAAATGCCTAGCAACGCTTTCATGAATTTTGTAAAAAAAAAAAAAAAATTCTATCATTTCAAAATGCCTAGCAACGCTGTTATGAATAATGTGAAAAAAATATATTTTTTCAACATTTCATAATGACTAGGAACGCTTTCATGAATTTTGAAAAAATTATATTTTTTCAACATTTCAAAAAGCCTAGCAAGGCTTTCATGAATTTGGTAAACAAAATATATTTTTTCAACATTTCAAAATGCCTGGCAACGCTTTCAATAATTGTGTGAGAAAAATATATTTTTCAACATTTTTATATGCCTAGCAGCACTGTTATGAATAATGTGAAAAAAATGTATTTTTTCAACATAACAAAACGCCTAGAAACGCTTTTATGAACATTGTGAAAAAAAATTATTTTTTCAACATTTCATATTGCCTAGCAACGCTTTCATGAATTTTGTAAAACAAATATATTTTTTCAACATTTCAAAATGCCTAACAACGCTTTCATGAATCTTGTAAAAAAATATATTTTTTCAACATTTCAAAACGCCTAGCAACGCTTTCATGAATTTTGTAAAAAAAATATATTTTTTCAACATTTCAATATGCCTAGCAACGCTTTCATGAATTTTGTAAAAAAATTTTATTTTTCAACATTTCAAAATGCCTAGCAACGCTGTTATGAATAAAGTGAGAAAAATATATTTTTTCAAAATTTCAAAATGCCTAGCAACGCTGTTATGAATAATGTGAAAACAATATATTTTTTCAACATTTTAAAATGCCGAGCAACGCTGTTATGAATAATGTGAAAAATAATTATTTTTTCCACATTTCAAAATGACTAGCAAAGCTTTTATGAATTTTGTAAAAAATATATATTTTCATTATTTTAAAATGCCTAGCAACGCATGCACTAATTTTGTGAAAATAATATATTTTTTCAACATTTCATAATGCCTGCAACGCTCTCATGAAACTTTAAAAAAAAAATGCATTTTTTAACATTTCAAAATACCTAGCAATGCTCTCGTGAATCTTGTAAAAAAAATATATATTTGCAACATATTAAAATGCCTAGCAACGATTTAATGAATTTTGTAAAAAAATATATGTTTTCAACATTTTACAATGCCTAGCCACGCTTTCATTAATTTTGTGAAAAAAATATATTTTTTCAACATTTAAAATGCATAGCAACGCTTCCATGAATTTTGTAAGAAAAACATATATTTTTTCAAAATTTTAAAATGCCTAACAACGAATTCATGAATTTTGTAAAAACATATATTTTTCTACATTTCGAAATGCCTAGCAACGCTTTCATGAATTTAGTAAAAAAAATATGTTTTTTCAACATTTCAAAATGCCTAGCAACGCTTTCATGAATTTTGTAAGACAAATATATATTTTCATTATTTTAAAATGCCTAGCAACGCTTGCATTAATTTTGTGAAAAAAATATATTATTTCAACATTTCAAAGGGCCTTGCAACGTTGGTATGAATAATGTGAAAAAAATTTATTTCTCCAACTTTTCATAATGCCTAGTAACGCTTTCATGAATTTTGTAAAAAAATGATATTGTTTCATCATTTCATAATGCCTAGCAACGCTTTCTTGAATTTTGCAAAAAAAATATATTTTTTCAACATTTTAAAATGCCTAGCAACGATTTCATGAATTTTGTAAAAAAAATATATTATTTCAACATTTCAAAGTGCCTTGCAACGTTGGTATGAATAATGTGAACAATAATTATTTTTGCAACATTTCATAATGCCTAGCAAAGCTATTATGAATTTTGTAAAAAATGTATATTTTCATTATTTTAAAATGCCTAGCAACGCTTGCATTAATTTTGTGAAAAAAATATATTTTTTCAACATTTCATAATGCCTGCAACGCTTTCATGAAACTTTCAAAAAAAAATGCATTTTTTAACATTTCAAAATGCGTAGCAACGCTCTCGTGTATTTTGTAAAAAAAATATATTTTTGCAACATATTAAAATGCCTAGCAACGATTTAATGAATTTTGTAAAAAAATATATTTTTCAACATTCTACAATGCCTAGCAACGCTTTCATGAATTTTATTATAAAAAATATATTTTTTCAACATTTTAAAGTGCCTAGCAACGTTTGTACGAATAATGTGAAAAATAATTATTTTTTCAACATTTCATAATGCTTAGCAACACTTTCATGAATTTTGTGAAAAAAATATATTTTTTCAACATTTAAAATGCCTAGCAACGCTTCCATGAATTTTGTAAGAAAACATATATTTTTACAACATTTCAAAATGCCTAGCAACAATTTCATGAATTACGAAAAAATATATATATTTTCATTATTTTAAAATGCCTAGCAACGAATTCATGAATTTTGTAAAAACATATATATTTCAACATTTCGAATTGCCTAGCAACGCTTTCATGAATTTAGTAAAAGAAATATATTTTTTCAACATTTAAAATTCCTAGCAACGCTTTCATGAATTTGGTAAATAAAATATATTTTTTCAACATTTCAAAATTCCAAGCGACGCTTTCATTAATTTTGTAAATAAAATATATGTTTTCAACATTTCAAAAAGCCTAGCAACGCTGTTATGAATAATGTGAAAAAAATTTATTTTTTCAACATTTCAAAATGCGTAGCAACGCTTCCATGAATTTTGTAAAAGAAATATATTTTTTCAACATTTCAAAATGCCTATTAACGCTTTCATGAATTTTCTAAGAAAAATATATATTTTCATTATTTTAAAATGCCTAGCAACGCTTGCACTAATTTTGTGAAAAAATATATTATTTAAACATTTCAAAGTGCCTTGCAACGTTGGTATGAATAATGTGAAAAAAATTTATTTCTCCAACATTTCATAATGCCTAGTAACGCTTTCAGGAATTTTGTAAAAAAAATATATTGTTTCATCATTTCATAATGCCTAGCAACGCTTTCGTGAATTTTGTAAAAAAAATTATTTTTTTCAACATTTTAAAATGCCTAGCAACGCTTTCATGAATTTAAAAAAAAAAATAAATTGTTTCCACATTTCAAAATGCCTAGTAACGATTTCATGAATAATGCGAAAAAAATTTATTTTTTCAACATTTCATAATGCCTAGCAACGCCGTCATGAATTTTGTAAGAAAAATATATTTTTTCAACATTTTAAAATGCCTAGCAACGCTTTAATGATTTTTAAGAAAATATATATTTTTTCAACATTTCAAAATGCCTAGCAACTCTTTCATGAAACATTCAAAAAAAATGTATTTTTCAACATTTCAAAATGCCTAGCAACGCTTCCATGAATTTTGTAAAAGAAATATATTTGTTCAACATTTCAAAATGTCTAGCAACGCTTTAATGAATTTTGTAAGAAAAATATATATTATCATGATTTTAAAATGCCTAGCAACACTTGCAATAATTTTGTGAAAAAAATATATTATTTCAACATTTCAAAGTGCTTTGCAACGTTGGTATGAATAATGTGAAAAATAATTATTTTTTCCACATTTGAAAATGCCTAGCAACGCTTTTATGAATTTTGTAAAAAAAATATATATTTACAATATTTTAAAATGCCTAGCAACGCTTTCATTAATTTTGTGAAAAAAATATAATTTTCAAAATTTCAAAATGCCTAGCAACTCTTTCAAGAAACCTTCAAAAAAAATGTATTTTTCAACATTTCAAAATGCCTAGCAACGCTTCCATGAATTTTGTAAAAGGAATATATTTTTTCAACATTTCAAAATGCCTATTAACGCTTTCATGAATTTTGTAAGAAAAATATATATTTTCATTATTTTAAAATGCCTAGCAACGCTTGCATTAATTTTGTGAAAAAATATATTATTTCAACATTTCAAAGTGCCTTGCAACGTTGGTATGAATAATGTGAAAAAATTTATTTCTCCAACATTTCATAATGCCTAGTAACGCTTTCATGAATTTTGTAAAAAAAATATATTGTTTCATCATTTCATAATGCCTAGCAACGCTTTCGTGAATTTTGTAAAAAAAATAATTTTTTTCAACATTTTAAAATGCCAGCTACGATTTCATGAATTTTGTAAAAAAATCTATTTTTTAACATTTTAAAACGCCTAGCAACGCTTTCATGAATTTTGTAAAAAAAATATATTATTTCAACATTTCAAAGTGCCTTGCAACGTTGGTATGAATAATGTGAAAAATAATTATTTTTTCAACATTTCATTATGCCTAGCAACGCTTTCATGAATTTTTAAAAAAAAATAAATTGTTTCCACATTTCAAAATGCCTAGTAACGATTTCATGAATAATGTGAAAAAAATTTATTTTTTCAACATTTCATAATGCCTAGCAACGCCTTCATGAATTTTGTGAAAAAAATATATTTTTTCAACATTTCAAAATGCCTAGCAACTCTTTCATGAATTTTGTAAGAAAAACATATATTTTTTCAAAATTTTAAAATGCCTAACAACGAATTCATGAATTTTGTAAAAACATATATTTTTCTACATTTCGAAATGCCTAGCAACGCTTTCATGAATTTAGTAAAAAAAATATGTTTTTTCAACATTTCAAAATGCCTAGCAACGCTTTCATGAATTTTGTAAGACAAATATATATTTTCATTATTTTAAAATGCCTAGCAACGCTTGCAATAATTTTGTCAAAAAAAATATATTATTTCAACATTTCAAAGTGCTTTGCAACGTTGGTATGAATAATGTGAAAAATAATTATTTTTTCCACATTTGAAAATGCCTAGCAACGCTTTTATGAATTTTGTAAAAAAAATATATATTTACAATATTTTAAAATGCCTAGCAACGCTTTCATTAATTTTGTGAAAAAAATATAATTTTCAAAATTTCAAAATGCCTAGCAACGCTTTCATGAAACTTTCAAAAAAAAATTATTTTTCAACATCTCAAAATGCCGAGCAACGCTTTCATGAATTTTGTAAAAATTATATTTTTTCAACATTTCAAAATGCCTAGCAACTCTCTCATAAATTTTGAGAGAAAAATATATATTTTCATTATTTTAATTTCAACATTTCAAAATGCCTAGCAACTCTGTTGTGAATAATGTGAAAAAAGTTTATTTCTCCAATATTTCATAATGCCTAGCAACGCTTTCATGAATTTTGTAAAAAAAATATATTTTTTCAACATTTCATTATGCCTAGCAACACTTTCATGAAACGTTCAACAAAAATTCTTTTTTTAACATTTCATAATGCCTAGCAACGCTTTCATGAATTTTGTAAAAAAAATATATTTTTTCAACATTTCATAATGCCTAGCAACGCTTTCATGAAACTTTCAAAAAAAAATTCATTTTTCAACATTTCAAAATGCCTAGCAACGCTCTCGTGAATTTTGTAAAAAAAATATATTTTTTCAACATTTCAAAATTCCTAGCAACGTTGGTATGAATAATGTGAAAAATAATTATTTTTTCAACATTTCATAATGTCTAAGCAATGCTTTCATGAATTTTGTATAACATAAATTAAAAATAGTTTTTTAATGTTTTAAGCAACAAATTACAAAAAATTAAACCAAAAATTTAAAATCTTTGCTCTTCTCAGTTGTCATAGACAAAAGAAAAAAATATATATATATATATATGATGCTGAGTCATCTTCAGGAATATTATTTTCGTCTTCAAGGGCAAGGGTCCTATATTTTCTTCATCGCTAATATTTGTCAAACTACGGAAAACCCCATGGTGCACAGGAGGGATGAAATCTGGTAGAGCTATCATATCTGTTTTTTTGTTTATGGACACTGGTCTAACATTAGGTTACAACATCTCGTATGGTACATTTTTATATTCACTGGTCTTCCTTTCCTAGCTGTTGTCGATTTTCTATCTTTATTCATACTGTCTCTGGCAAAGTCAGCTTTTCTGAGGTGCAATTCATGTTCAGTCTTCAACTGTTATTTTTCTGCATCATTAATTCCTGGGTTAGAGCATTTCACTTTAAAAATATCACACTTTTTTCAGGTATCCTTTTTAGGTACATAAAAATGTAGATTGAATTTAGTATTAAATACGTATCTGTATAAATGTTTTTTTACTGGACTTTTGCCAGAGGCATTACACTTTTCCACATACAGGTCATACATTTGTCTTATATTCAATACAAATCACAAATATTTTCTATTGGGATTGTTTTTCCTTGTATAATGGCTCTGGTAACAAGGAAATGAACTGATTGTGATCCATTAAAAAACTGAGTATCTCCATCAGATATTTTACTGGAGGGACACCCTTTATGACCTCTCATATCTTCACCAGAGACCTTTCCTTCCAGTATCTTCTTAGGAGCCCTGGCTACCCTTCCATCTGATACACCGAGAGTATTTAAAAAGAATTTTTTACATACTGGTACAGAAACACCCTTTTCTGATTTAAATAAATACTTATTGGACCCTCATCGAACCATACCATTCGCTTTCCTTAATCTTCTTCGTTTTATTTCGTGACGCTGAATAAGACCGCAAATGTAAGGATTTTGCCTTTTAAAATCCCCAATTTTCCAGAAATTTTCAAATGTTAATTTACGTTCATATTTTGAGAAATTGTCATTGCAATTCAGTTTGCAGCTGCACGATGTTTAGAAAATATTTTTTCTTTGATAGTTTTTCCACTTTTTTCACGTATCTCTGACCACTATTCTTAAGTCGTTTGACTTAAGTCGTTTCGCTATTCTCAGCGATCAAAAGCCTCTTCCGAGTTTTAGGTATGTTTGAAGGTTTGAAAACTTCATTATAATATGTCCGAGCATTATCAGATCTCTCAGAATCTGATGTTAAAGAATAGCTCACAATGCTAATATTAGGCCAAGGCCTATCGACTTCTTGTCCATCCAAAATAAAATCAGGATCAATGTCAAGATCGTCTGGATCATTTTCAAACTTAGAGCTACTGTTTAATAATACATATTTACCAATGTAAATCTATAATAGATGAAATGTTCGAGCTTTAGCTGTTGACTGTCAGCATATTTATGGTTAAAAAAAGTACTTGCTCTGGCACCACTTACGTCAATGGCAAAGCTACAGTCAAGTATATGTCATAAATTTCTAGATACCCCGAACAGAAATTTCTGATAGCCCCTGTCTAATTAAATAATTTTGTTTAAACAAGGTTATCGTAATTATTACAGATTTGGATTAAAAACAAATCTTTTATTTTATTTTAAAAAAGCGTAAGAAATACATAATGTACAAGAAAAACTATATTATTAAAAAAACGTCTAACTACCTGCAACTAGTGGTACTGAAAAACGTTTCTGTGTATATATTAAAGTGAAGCTTTCGACTCGTGTATTCGTGAGGGCATTCAGATTTATAATTCCTAAACTGCCCAGTAGAATAGTCAACATTCATCCTTCCGTTCACAACTCTCAACTACATTTATTCAATAAATTCACAAACATATAATTATACACAAAATATAAGCAGCATCTATGCTACATCTTCATTCGTCGTAGATAAATAAACTTTTCTTATTTAACAATCAAGTTGAGTTAAATCAATTTCTAATCGCTTCGTTAGTTAGCACTAAACACGCTACGGCTGTAACTTTTTTTCCATTGTATATGTTTCCTTCTAGAAGTAAAAAATTGATGGTTTTATTGCGGAGTTAATTTCTACAAAGTTACATTATTTTAAAAACATCGCAGACTTTTAAAAGATACGCCGATTTTCAATCATACTTTCTGAATAGAGGCACAAGGGGAACATTAAAATAAAGTTATATTTGTTAGCCGTGTCCTGTAAAGTAAAACATTTTAGAAAACAATGAACTTTATTATGATTAATAGCTACAAATTATTAATTTATTCTATAGCGGAATAAAAGACTTAAAATAAAAGGAGATTAAAGATAGGGAATAAGATAATGCATGTGGATAACCAGACGACAATATATACGATGCATGAATACCTAGACATAAGATACACATAATGTAATCAGAATCCATACCCCATCCCTTCTTCCAGTCGTAGTAAAGCTATGTTTTTCTTGTGAAAAAACATGTTCCGTTTGCCTCCTTACAAAGTAAGTCGAACGATAGCTCATGGTAAATCCAGTTTCGCTATTAAGACATTTTCAACTTTCGTAAATATTTACTCTAAGGTAATATAACTTAAATAGTTTTACTGTGAAATTCCTTTCCTCAAAAAAACAAGATTTACATATCTCAGATACTTTGCTTGCTTGAAATAGACACAAAACATAAATCAATGTAGGCTAATATTTGTTACTTGTCTTGTACTATAAACACTATATTAAGTGTGAACATTTTTAAGCTCATGAATAATGAGATGATTTATTAAAACAGATGTTTGTTAAAACAGATACAAACTTACAAACAATTCAATGAAATACAAAATACATAAAACAATACATAGAAATGAAAAACAGGAAAACATTAAGGAAATAAACAACATAAAATTATAAAACAATGTAATAATCTTATACTAACTTATTACTATACAAATGAAAATAATGTAAATCCTATATTTTAGCTTAGACGTTTCCTCCTAGTCTAGTCCACCAGTGGATAGTTCCATGCCTCAGTTTCACGTGAAGAAGTCAGTTGTTTGTTCCACAATGTGTTCTTCCAAGGTTGATGTCCTTCCTATGTTAGACGTAGGAGTTTCTGTAATGATGATTTCTTATAACCGCATATATACAAATAGTATATAAAATTAGTGTAAATTTGATTCAACATTACAAAAATAATTGTTGAAAGGAAAAAAATAATTTGTTGCTTACCTATATTTACATATTTGCTGTTGAAATAAATATGTTAAAACATTTTAAAAATCGGAAATGTCAATTTTTTTTGTGTTAATACCAAAAGTGATTTAGATAATGACCTTGTAAACAATTTCTAACAGTGGGAATTTAGTAGCATAAAACCGTTGTAGTTGTTTTCAACTTAGGCTGAAATAACAATAAGTTCGTTTCTAAGAAACTAATATTAAAATAAATAAATGTTTGTGGGGTTATATTGTAGGTAATGATAAACCACGATCAAACAGAGGCAGAAAAACTTGGATACAAGAGGGCTTCTTACTTTGTGCTGTACTATAACTTGAACTATAAGATTTAATAATACACTATCTACAGAGTATCATTCCTACGTTATAGTACATTACGTACGGATATACATTATCGCCCCAACAGATTCACGAAAAACCTGGATTTGCAAATTATACGCTCAGTAAACAATCAAACTAAAGATCTAATGACCGACTATATCAACAGAATATGCCTATAATAACCTCTACGTTTTGACGAGTCTATGTCCTACTACTGACTTTGTAGTTACACAAACGTGTAACATTCCTATTTCGTGCCTAAAACATTTCTTTGTTTTATCTGAGGGGATCTACATTTTCAGTTACTGTGTTTTGTTTCGTGTAGTCAGTGACTTAGGTATTTATATCAACCGACATACTGATGAGGGAATTCGTTACTCAAACACACTACACACACTCACACACACACACACACACACACACACACACACACACACACACACACACACACACACACACACACACACACACACACACACACACACACACACACACACACACACACACACAAACACACACACACACACACACACACACACACACACACACACACACACACACATACACACACACACACACACACACACACACACACACACACACACACACACACACACACACTCACACTCACACACAGTTGTAACTATTGGTACACACGCAAATCCCTGTTTATCCTTTGTTTATACATTGAACACTTAGAATAGTTAGCGTTAAACATAGTATCCTGTATCTTTGTACCTTAGTATGTATTTTCTGTTACGAATTTAACACTGTTCTTTGATGCTTTAACACTGAACCTATTGTCTACAAGGTTTGATGATCTTAATATTCACAGCTGCTCCACTGACTTGTAAAAGCTATGCCCATTTCTAATATATCTCTCTAAAACAGACACAAATCTATTAACAAATTCGTGATTTTAAAAATTGTTTGCTAAAATTAATAATTTCAATTTATAAACTTTATTGCAATTCAATTACTTTATTTTTCTGGAGGTTCCAACATTCAATGTTTTCTATTACCTAAATGAAATGTATACAATAGAAAAAGGTCTCCTTGCAGAATAAATTAAGACTTTAATAAATTTATGTTGAAGCTTGAAATATTTTCTAATTATGAAATGGTAGTGATACTGCCACAAGGAGCAGTTTCCCAACTTTAGACTTAATATTATTAATACTATTCACAGGTCTCCAAAACTTTGTATATCACCACACTTTTATCCTGTTCATTAAATACCTTTTTGCTTACTGTTTAACTAATATCGTAATTTAGATCTTTTTAAACTCGGTTTGAATAAAAACACGAATCAATGGTTATATATTTTTATGTATTCAAATTTATTTATATATTTTTTCTAATGGTCGGTCTGACAATATTATATTTTTTGATGAATTTATTCTACAACATGAGTCTTCTGTTCGAAAACGTTTTGACTGCCAGAAATATGTCTGAATTTGCATTTACGAAGAGAATTTGAGAAGTTTGTATTTTTATTGCGAAGTAAAATCCAGCTTATTTACAAATGTTTTCATCTACAGATGTTTGATAAAAGCTGGAATTTGATATGGCAATTTCAATAAGGGAGATATATCTATGTTTTATTTGCTTTAAAAATGAATTTTAATTGTACACCAAAAGAGTAGAGAGCTAGGTGTCAAGCTCGACTTCTCTCGTGAAAGTTTCCTTTTATTATAATAGCAGTGCTGCCTGGATATCTGTGTTTTTCCTCATTTGAAAGTAATCGGTTACTCTTGGAGGGAATGTCGCTGTTTTGACTGTATTCGGTGCCAGTGCTTAGAAACATTACTTGTATTGCATAATAATATGACAAAACTTTCCAGGAATGATACCGGTTGGTGGAA
The DNA here is from genome assembly GCA_036971475.1 of Prosapia bicincta. NCBI lineage: Eukaryota > Metazoa > Arthropoda > Insecta > Hemiptera > Cercopidae > Prosapia > Prosapia bicincta. The sequence continues at coordinate 38,045,138 of JBAIZL010000003.1, forward strand.
CAGAACGCAAAAGGTTCTCTGCAATGAGTAAGTACTGTCGAGAGATGAGGGTTAGGAGCTAGAACAACTATATTGGGGGTTCCTAGATAGTTACATTTCTCCTCACCTATGTTTTTTATAAATTATAATTAAAACATGTGTCTCTAAAAAATACCCTTCCATGTGTTTCTTTACAGTACGAAACAGTTTCTAATCGCCAATACTTAAAACAAGATTTTTTTAATAAATATGATGAGGCAATAAGTAATGGAGAATGTGTTAAATTATTACACTACTGAAGTAACAGACCCCGTGTGACACAAGAGAAACGGTAAACGGGAATTACCTTCCACATTCTCGTTTCACAAAACTGCAAACAGAAATTCCATGCTAGTGTCAAATATATTTAAATGTATTTCTCAGTTAGAGCTTATTATGTTTTAATATTTTTTACAAACATGTACCTCTTATTCCCAAAACCTTGTACGTGGAAAATATTTTGAAACCATCTCAATAAATATAGTAGATATAAAGGAAAATATTCGAATTATATTGGACCTTCATTTATATGTAAAAAGAAAAATCAATAAACATTTTCAATATTTTCATCGTTTTTTTTCTGTTTAAAAACTAGTTTATCAGTTATTAAAAAAACACAAACATTTATTAAAAAATTTAAATCATTCAGTTGAAAGAGAATGATAGCCTAATAAATAATACTAAAAAAAATAAATGTTTCAACATAAAGTTAGAAAGGAATAAATTAAGTTTTATTAAATATAACACTGCACCATTTTCTTAGCGCCCCTTCTACTTTATCTCTTTTCCACAATACTATCCCACTCTACTTTATCTCATTTTCACAATACGTATGTATTATATTCAGTATTGACTTACATACCCTAACCCTGTAAGAATCCGACTGAAGGCTTTGCTAATACGGGTTACACAAAATACCTTATTAAATTAACATGGTATGCCTGGGATTCTCAAAACTTGGTCTACATTTGTAAGAAAACAAACAGCTAAACTAGCTACACGACCTAATCTATATTACGTATTTTACCTTTATGTGGGCTACATTAACTGAAATATATCCTGCTAAACTCACTAAAGATTAAAGCCTTGTCGAAACAGTAAAACCAAGTCATATTTCTAATAGTTTTTTTGCATTTTTTTATCATTGTCATTTTCAAGGACCTAAACACTGAGGTAGAATTTCACTTGAGTATTCGAGTTGATATACTGTTGCAAACTCGCAGACTTTTTTGATCGCTTTGAAAGTTACATGACTCCATACACGATAGTAATAATACCGTAACACGTGTTTTTGTAGCTGCAAGAAATATAGGGCTGGACTAAAGGAAGAACAAATGAAAAACGTTACACAAGAGAGTTGCCTAGCAATATCGGTTCTAAGGAAGACGAGGGATGTACTCTGCTTCCCAACACAGCAATAGTCGTGCGGGCTTTAGCAGTGGGAAGGAAGCTTCCTCTTGTATAGGCCTAGTCATAAACATTTCCCCACATCTTACCAAGTCCTCAAGTTCCTACACAAATAGATTGTCTATTGGAAACGTGCGATTTACCTCTGTGGCCATTGTAGTAAGCGCGTTCAGTTATGGGCCGTATGTTATTGTGAATAAAATGTTTAATGTATAAATGTAAACATATGTTTATTGCATTACTTGTATATATGTCTCGTACATATACTTAATGTCTGGCAAATGAAGATTACTATTAAAATAATTTTAATAATGTATATTCCTTCAAAATATCTTTTTGAAAACTGTAAACTTTAATTAGGCGCACCCATTGAACATAATAATGATATATTCGAATTATTTAATACCAGAAAATCGTTGTAGTTAGTTTTTTAACTTAGGCCAGAATAAAAATAAATTTGTTACTATGGAAACTAATAATAAATTGTTGAATTATTTGTTAGGGTAATAATGTACGTATTGAGCCACTGCGACCGATTACCATTGGAATGATTAACACAAAACACACACAAACATTTAGGGTGCAACAAAGTATTACTTATATTACCTTATATCGCAGGGCTAATTAGGTAGAATGGTAATATATCATTAGAATGCAATATTGCAATTTGGTAATTCGTATTAAAAAAATAAACAAATTTCATAAGACAGATATTCCAAATGAAAACATTTTGTCGTAAAATATTTACCTCATAGAAAGTCAGAAGATATCTAAATGTTTCACAGACTTTGGAATGGTTCCTACATGTGTTTTTAATTTACTTTTATCACCCTCATTAGTTTGATCAATCAAACATGTTATTAGTTTTACGGCCGCATTTCTCTTTTACTCTGTGAATGAAATAAGTGTAAACTACTAGAGCAAGGTGTGTATGGAACCAGATATTAAATCTCTATTCTTAAAAACTTATTTATAGCCATAAATAATTTCATATTATCGTCCTTGACATATTATTAGGTAATGTTTTTTTGTTAAGTTATACAAGAAGTTCAACGTAAAGTTACTTAGATTTATTTAAATACATTTCTTTTTTTACAATTTTTTATAAGACGATTTTAGTTAAAAGCTAACCTTCAATTGACAACGTTTTAAATTCGCTCAATAGACATTTATATTACTAATGCTTCAACGTTATTTTAAGTTTTGAAATATAATAAAATTGCAAAAAATTACAATATTATAAACTACAGGTTTTCCGCTTATTATTTACCAAAGTCCTTTGAACAAGACCTGTTTAACGTTCATGTGTCTCGGAGACTTGACACGTTTTATAGGATAGAGTTAATCGACTTGATTTTCTCGTTAGAAGTATTTGATATTTTCATTATTAAAATTATAATAGATAGCACCTAATAGAATAAAGACCTAGCCTTTTATTCTAATACAAGTGTCTCCTGGATATCTGTGTTTTTCCCCATTTGAAAGTAATTGATTACTCTCGGAGGGAATGCCTCTGTTTTTACTGTATACATTGTCAGTGCTTAGACACATCTCTTGTATTGCATAATAATAGGACGATACTCTCCACGGAGAATAATGGTTGATGGAATGGATGACAAAAGTTTCCCTTTCAATGAGTAAGTCTTGCCCCTCTGTTTTAATAAAATAATAATAACAATATGGGTCTCCAAAGAATACCCTTCCATGTGTTTCTATATACTACCAAACCCTTTCTAACTGCTTATGCATAAAATGAGTAATTGTTCTAATAAATATCATGAGGAACAAAGTAATGGAGAATCCTGTAATTTGTTGCACTATTGAAATACGAAGCCAAGTATAAAACAAAAAATCAGGAAATAGGAAATTACTTTGCATATCATATCGCCCAAACTATAGGCAATAATCCTATGTTGGGGTGACATAAAGGCAGGATTTTATTTATTGTTGTTTACTCTAGAAGAACATTATTTTCAAACACAACTTATATTGCATTTGTTTGGACTTACAGCATTTCCATAAAAATAAAGCAAGACACTGGATATTTGATGGTTTGTTCAATCACCTGAGCAATTATATTTTTCATGTACGAAAAAAAATTATTGAATGTCACAGGAGAGTGGATGTCTAAATTATTGTGGTTTCAAAGAGTCAACGTCCGGACTGCAATACGAGAATTTATTTCTCTAAAATAAAGACACAACAAATATGATCATTTAAGTCCTGGTTGAAGTGAGAGACCTAAAGAAAAGCCGAGTTGAAGAGAAGGGATGAGAAAATATAAATGGATAATCTAAACAACAGTAAATATTATCCAATAATAATTGTACAAAAGCATAAGATATATATATATATATATATATATATATATTACAATTACAACTTTACTCCATCGATTTTTCCAGTCGTAGTAAAGCTATATTTCTGTTGTGAAAAACACGTTTAGGTTTCCCCTTCATAAAATGTCTCTGTCGATAGTTAGTTTTAAAACCAGCGTAGTGTAACTACATATTTTACCTTTGTATATATTTATTCTATGGTGTTAAAGGCTAGATAGTTTTATTCTCATTCGTTCAATAAAAATATCATCATTTTAAGCATCTCAACCGCTCTGCTCGCTTCAAATAGAGACACAAAACGTAAAGCAATGTAGGCTAATATATCTTAGTCGTCATGTACCAAAAAAAACGACTTCAAACTTTAACAATTTTAAACGCATAAATACTGTTATTCTTTATTTCGAGAAACAGCTACAAACATAAACAACAGTAATATGAGGTAATATAAAATACGTAAAATAATTTATAGAAACTAAGTAAAATAAAAAAAGCTAAATATTAGAATAATTATTTAATAGTTAAAAATAATACAAAATAAAATACGCATTGTAATGTAAAAAAAATATAGTTCGAATGAGGGCGACTGAAGTTGAGTTTCTTCAGGGTTGATGTGCTTGCTACGTTATCGCAAAGGTTTCTCTAATTATTAATTACATCTCCTAATTATTTTCCGTTAATTAAACAACATTTAAAATATTGTTATGAATCACAAAAACAATTCCCAGTGAAAAATACTATCACAAAAACAATATATGTAATGTAAACATAACTATATAAACTTTTGTAAAGTAAATATGTAATTATATACTTGCTTTGTAAATAAAAATAAAAGTGGGAATTTAAAATCAGAAAACCGTTGTAGCTGCCCTATTAGACGGGCGACATTTTTTACAAAATCTTTTTTTCTAAGTAAATTAAATTAAAATAAATATTTTTTTCAGGGTGAAACTGTGGCCGACAGAATAGTAAAAGATAAATATGGATATTGGGACCCATTTTCCTTGTACTGTAATATAACTTGTACTACGTCCTTATAATATTCCATCAATAGAATAATATTCCTACGATATAGTACATTTCGCTCTAACAAACATTATCGCCTCCACAGATTTAAGTATAATCTTGTACGAAGGTGGATGAATTAATTATTATCGCTAATATTCTGGCTTAACGAACAGAATAAATTGTAACTTTAACTGTATGACGAGTCTATCTCCAACTACATTAATTGCTTATTCCCAAATACTGACTTTGTAGTGGCACAAACGTATGACACGCAGTTATGCGCCGAAACATTCACTAGTAACGTCACACAAAACTCATCTCACACACACACACACACACACACACATACACACAAACGCAAACATACACAACACACGTCCACCCTACTTATTAACGATTTGTGCAGAAGCAAAACCATTTTGTTGACGTGCTCTGGCAACCCTGCCCACATTTTTTCGTTAATTAATATATAACCAATACGGAGCCTACTACCATGTTTTACTATTACGAACTTGAAGAAAGAAGATTATTATATAGAAAAACTATTCAACATACAGTGATTTGGACAGAAAGAATGGGAGGTTATAGTTATAAAAACTCTAAAGTAAGTCAATTGTTTCAAGGAAATCACAAATTTAATATATTATAATAAATACTACATACCTTTTTCCTACCTCCCTTACTTCTCTTATATAACAAGCTTTTTTCAATTACCGTTCAAATCCATTCGTTAGCTTTGATGGTTTTCCTGTGCAATTCACTACTACAAAGTTTTACGATGTTTGGTCTCTCGGCTTCTCAACTTCGTTATAAAAGCAAAGCTCAGATTGTCCAATAACATATTTTCTTAATCAGACTTTCTAAAACAGAGACACAAATTAAACTTAAAAACAATGTTGTGTATTATTTGCAATAAAATATTATGGTGAATTATTATATTAAACTATTTTTATTTTGATAAAATATTTAAAAATGTGAATTTTACATGTGAATCATGAAGCAGTAAGTATAAATTACTGAAAAAAATAATTCTTACTTAATTATACAGAAATAAATAATATATTGTATTGGTAATAGAATAACATATGCAAAATAAATTTAAATATCAATGAGATTAAAAAGTTTATCTTACTAGACGTTTACGGTCTAAAATTATGGCATACCAATATATATATATCTTTTTTTTTTTTTAATTTTCATTTTGGTTTTGAAGTCAATGCTTGATAATTTTTACTATGTCGGTTTTCCCGCTGACATGCCCCTCATATTAGAGAGAAGATTTTATCAGAAATCATTTTTCGATGTTGAGTGACTTATCACTCACTCATAATCACTTGCGTCTATTCAAAATGTGTTGTTTATTGGCAAATATTGGACATCAGTAGCATAAGTAATACATATAATGTTTATTTTTTATTGTATTGTAGGCCCTCAAATCGTTTTTTTTAAAACTAAAACGTATCTTAATATGATTGTAGCTGTGAATAAAGAGAAGTTTAAAATTGAGACACTTATTAAGTCCATTTGCAGCTTAGACATAAATAGGAAATAAATTCGTTTCCTAGGAAGCCTAATCAAAGAACTGATTGTTAAGGATTTATTTGTTTGATTTAAATATATTAAACCTAATTCTGTGCAATATATAAGAGTTTGCGATTATATAGGAGCCTCCATTTTTATAGGAGCCTATGATATTTAGCATAATATAAAATCTTACAATGAACTAATTGCACAAAAAAAATACGTAAAGTGTAACTTCCCTAAATAAAAAAAAAGTATTCTTTGAACCAGAACTGAACTAGTCGGTTTTTGGTCGGAAGGCCTACTTTAATCAACAGTTCTAGCTTGATGCAGAACTATGGAAAAGTATGGACTGGTTTTGTAAGCACTGCGATATACCAAAACAAATTTTGTATTCCAGGAGGCAATGAGACTAACACGTAGTTATTCACCGTTTGATATTGTATGGGTTAGGATGAGGCCTATATATTCTCAAACTGCCGAATGTTTATTTCTTGTGCTAGAGGGTTACACAATCATCTTTCTCTCTCTCCCTAAGTTTGTACTTATTTGAAACGCCAGGTATCATTTAAGACCTTTGTTTCGGAAAGGAACTTACAGTAGCCTTGCTCCTTTATTTGGAGAAACATTGAAACCATGTTATGATAAAACCTTCAAAATTGTCGTTCAGTGGATTCTAAGTAATTTTGGAATATCAAGGATCGGCTTTCTTCTGTCCTAGTTTAAAAGAAGGGGAGACATGGAAGCATCTGTTTTATTCCCAAGACCACAAACGCCCCGATTGTTATATAAAATGCACTAATAATTGTAATAAATCTTATGATAATACATATTACAATTAGATCTCTACCCCGTCGAATTTTCTAGTCATAGTAAAGCTTTATTCCTGTTGTAAAAAGCACTTTCAGGTCTCCTCTTTACAAAATATCTCTGTCGATACTTAGCGTTAATACGAGCGAAATGTAACGTCATATTTTACCTTTGTATGTATTTATTGTATGAAGTATAATCTTAGATAGTTTTAGACGTTCAACAAAACAACACGACTTTACGTATCTCAACCGCTCAGCTCTTTTAAAATAGAGACACAAAACGTAAAGCAATGTATGCTAAATTTTTTAGTCGTGTTGTACTAATAAAACTGTAATAATGTGTAACATAATAATGCGTCAATAATGTTATTCTTTATTTCTAAAAACAGATACAAACATAAACAACAGTAGTATGAAGTAATATAAAATACGTAAAATAATTTATAAAAACTAGGTAAAAGGAAAAAAAGCTAGATATTGGATGACTTAAAAATTAGTTAAAAATAATTCAAAATAAGAATTTTGCAATCAACAAAATCTTATCTTGTACAATCTTATCAATGTACAAAAATATAGTTCATGTAAATTAATTACATCCCCTAATTAGTTTCCGGTAGTTATTACTAATGGAAATATTTTATTGTATTACAAGAACAATTCTCAGTGAAAATACTATTACGAAATTAATATGTGTAATGTAAACATAACTAAATAAGCTGAAAATACCTTCAATAAATTTAAATTGTGGGTACTCATTAAAAACGTTTTTCTTGGTAACGTAAAAGTGTAATTATATACTTCCTTAGTAAATAATAATAAAAGTGGGAGTTTAATATCAGACAACCGTTGTAACTGACTTATTAGATGGGCGACATTAAAAAAACGTTTTTTCTAAGTAAACCAATATTAAGATAAATATTTGTCAGGATGATATTGCGGCTTTTGATAAACTGCAAGCGAATAAAAGAAGAAAGTTCTCGATATTAGAACCTATTCACTTTTACTGTATTATAACTTGTACTACATCCCTATACTATACCATCAATAGAATGTTATTCCTACGTTATAGTACAATTAGTTGTAACAAACATTATCACCGTAAAATATTATACGCTTTAAATTAATCGCGCTAAAAGTCTAGTGCCAAGCTTGATGAACAGAATAAATTTTAACATAACTCTATGTCTAGATACTTTGTAGTGCCAGAAACGTATGACGCCGGTTACGCGCCAGAGACATTCACTCGTAACGTCACACAATACATATCTGAACAGGGCCTACTTTACCGGTAGCAATGCCTCTTGTTGCTATAGTCAATGCATAAAATACGTATTCAGTAATAAATTATATATATACATATATACAGTATATATAAATTTTCGTCATACGAATGAGATTATTCATTGCACACACACACAAACATTTTATATTCTCAAACTGCCTAACGTTTATTTCTTGTGCTAGAGGATTACACAATCATCTTCTCTCTCTCAAAGTTTGTACTTATTTTAGTCGCCAATTAGACGTTTTAGCTCTTTGTTTCAACGAGGGACTTACAGTAGCCTCCTTCCATTATTCGGAGAAAACAATAAAACTATGTTACGATATATCCTTCAAAATTGTCTTTCAGTGGATTCTAAGTCGTTTTGGAACATCAAGGAAGTCGTTCCTTCTACCATTTCTTGCTTTGTACTGTAAGTCTGTAGAAATGTAATTCTAAACTTAATTAATTAGATATCACCAAGTGTAAAGTGTACACCAATGGTCCATCTTTATATCACCAACCACCTTACTTCCGTGACGAGAGCCTTAATTGTGTCAGTGAAGCATTTCATTAATTAACTTTTAACGCGTGAATTACTTAGCACAGGTCAACCAGGAAATCGTAAAGTTTACACTAATAAATGTATTCATATTTATTTAATCTAAAGATATAGATATCAGAACATTAAATATGTGTATTGTTTGTATCTATTAGGTGCTTGTTAACAGATATGAATGGAACGAGTGACTTTAAAAAAAACAATGTGGAAGAGAAGGAATGAATAAATACATATATTAGAATTATATTACAACTAAACAGTTTGACAAGATTTAGAAAGCAGTGTTAAATATTCGGCAAAATAATATAATCAGATTCCCTCCCACATCCCCTGTTTTCAGTCATTCATAAGCTTCTCTAATGATTGCTTCTTTACAAATCGTTCTCTGACGACAGTTAACGTCACTCAGTATTGCCGTAACGCCATACTTTCCCTTTATGATTATTTATTACATGGAAATATAACTTAAAGAGTTCTATTTCTTTATTTAGAAAAAAAGACACAACCTTTTAAAACAGTAATGACACATAATACAAAATAGTTTACATACATTAGTACAAATCAATTACGTAAACCCAAAAGTATAATAAAGTATTTGATATAGAAAAGATAATATATAACAAAGTAATATTCTCACAATAACATTATAATATACAAATAAAACACTTAATAAAATTCTAACGATGTTTGATCCTAGATGTTGTCTACTATTGCAAGACCTCTAGGCAGGATTCCTAGGCTTACGTTCATGTGAGATCGTCAGAAGTTTGGTTTTACGTATTTTTCCAATGTTGACGTGTCTCCTATATTAGTCGCAGGAGTTTCCTTAAAGGTAAGGGATTTAAAAAAAGATTATGTATATAGTATTACACATTAAGGAAATTTGTTTATATAGAACTATATATTGTATGATCTGAACAATGTTGACATACGATTACTTATTTGGTCAGTCAATAATAAAAATATAACTCGTAACCGTAAATAACATAAGTGATATGATTTTATTTTTATATTTAAAAATTATTTATAGTCTTTTAAAATATCTCTAAGCAAGTGTCAACATATATTTAGAATCTGCCATTAAAAATATTTGAATATGGAAATTTAAACAAAATATTTTATAAATAAGAATAGTTTACATACACAAATACATCAAAACGTAATAAGTATTGCAAGACAAAATAGAATCTGTCTTGACATTGTACACGTTACTATACGCAAACCAATTCTGTCTGTTGTCCATACACTTTTAGAATTTTTGTACGAAGGCATCGTTGCTCCACAAAGCTTTAATTTCTTCAAAAGAAGTTTAATTTGAGTCTCTCTACCATGAAAAATTACACTTTTTTGTCAGTATATATTTATTTGTGTAAGACACTATGTAATGAATCAAGCCATTATAAAACAACTGATTCCAAGCTTTCATGGGTGTATTTGAATTTTTTGCTTCTCCCTTTGCTCCTGGCAAATGAGTTATAAATTACGGGAACGGGTTCTTAGGGCCGGTAATCCCAATTTGGTGTGTGACAATATAACTACCTTTTTTTGTTAATTCTAGATTTACCAAAGTAACAAATAAAGCGTTCACTATAAGGTAAATGATCTTCATCAGAGGTGGACTCATCCAAGTTCAGTTCTAAGCTACAGTTTCTAGCGTAAATTTACTCTAAACTATCATTCACGTTACATATATTACTAGAGTTACCTGGATTTTCAATTCTGAAATCCAAATCTCGGTCAACTTCATGATAAACAACACTAGCTTGATCAACATCACTGTAGAGAATTTGCTCACTCTCGATGTAATGAACACTTTCTTCTTGAAAATCCTCCATATACTTTATTTTCCATCTCGTCTAACGAGCGATTTATAAAATATTTGTCGTCTCTTATCGCCATGACAAAATATAAACGTAGATAATTTAAAATAACTAATTAAATTTATAAATTGAAACGAACTTTAGTTATAAAATCCTCTCAAAATACAAAACATAATAAAATGCACTCATAACAATCTTGCAACAACAAAAAACAAATACAAATTAATTTATAAAACCCTTGCAAATTACATTTTAAAATAAACTTCACTTGTAAAACCTTCGCAAAATAATAATAGAAATAAACTTCACTTATAAAAATCTCTCAAAATACAAACAAATAGACTTCACTTAAAGGAACCAGTATTGTGACGCGAGGACTTACGCGGGGTAAAAACTTTCCCAGCTGTTGCAAAAGTAATTTCAAACCGTTATAAGTAAACAAAAACTGTCAAGCTACGTGATGTAGGGTCAGAAATAGATAGATACAGGGCGAGTCCACTAGAAGGTAAATAGGGGTCGGAGGTATTTCAGGATTTGCAACTGTTATATAATCTTTGTGGGAAGATCACTGGGAGAATAATTACCAAGCGCGAGTCCACTAGGGTTAATCAAAAGGGAGTGAGAGACTTTACGACAAACAGAGATTGGGCAAAATGGTCGTGAAAATATATTTAAAATAACACATTTCTTTCAATGTCTTCACAAAAATATTAATTTATATAAATATCCCAAGAACTATTCTCTGATTATGTTGAACCAATTCCTCCAAATTATAATAGCTTCTTTACAGTGGTTTAGGCGACCATAAGATACGTACATACACACATACGTATATACATCTGTTTTTGAGTAATTATAACCGTCTAGGTCGGAGTCCTAGATCTGCATCAAACTTCAAACGAACCATCCTGGGAAGGTGTTACACAATTCATCCGAATTGCATACCTTATGTTCAGCGGTATAGGCGTCCATAAGATACATACACACACACACAAATTCATCCACACCAAAACTCACTGGAACCATCCTGGGAATTTGTTAAAAAATTCCTTCAAATTTCATGAACTCCTGTTCACTGGTTTAGTATGCATAAGGTAATGCATTGGTGGTTTAGTGTGCATACATACATACACATATACAAACATATATGCATTTATATATATATATATATATATATATATATATATATATATATATATATAAGAGAGAGAGAGAGAGAGAAGAGGAAGAGAGGGAGACAGAAAGAGAGAGATTCAGAATTCAATTCCTTTTAATCACACCCAGTAAAGCTATATTTCTCTTGTTAAAAAAGCACGTTCGGGTTGCCTCCTTATAAAATATATCTGAAGATAGTTAGCGTTAAAACCAGTATCGCTGTAGCGTCATATTTTACCTTTGTATATATATTTATTACATGGAATTACATTATGCATAGTTTTACTACAAAATTCCGTTCCACCAAAATACATCATTTTAAGCATTTAAGCCGATCAGCACACTTGAAGTAGGGACACAAAACGTAAAATAATGTAGAACATTAATTGTAAGTCGTATTATAGAAAAACACTATAATAAACTTCAACATTTTTTAACGTATAAATAATGGATGCTTTATTTATAAAAAGTTACAAACAAAAACAACATTATAACTTAATACAAAATACATAAAGCAGTACATATATAGTATAGCACTATATGTATACTAACAGTAAGCATACAGTATATAGAATTATTGGATATATTTTTAATCTATCAACACAATAGACAGTAAAATTATCTGGAATAAGAAATACTATTGGGAATAACAAAAGAAAAATATGGAATTAGAATTATATATATATATATATATATATATATATATATATATATATATATATATATATATATATATATATATATTGTAAAACTTGTATAACTGCAAACATATGTGTACTTACTTATTTAGTAAATTAAGAACATTATTAATAAAATTTAAATTGTATGGTTTATATATTATTTGAATTTATGTTTATTTAATCGTAAAAATCTAATTAGATACAGTCATTGTACAACATAATTAAAGGGGCAAATTTAGCAACAGAAAATCGTTGTAGTTCTTTTCAACTTCGGCCGAATCTAAAAAAAGGGGTTTTAGGGAAACTAATATATTAAAATAAGTAGTTGTTACAATATGGTAATAATGAACGCATTGGCACCGAATAGGGGCAGAAAAACCTAGATATTAGAGTCCCCTAACTTTATGCCACACTATAACGTGTTTTACTATATAACTATAATATACCATCTAAATACCATTATTCCTTGGCTACAGTACATTACGTAAGAACAAACCTTTTCGCAACAACAGATCCGCGAAAAGCATGGATTGGCAAATTATACAAAGGCGGATGGGTTAGGTTAGGTTCGTTAAAATTATAGGTTAGTTATACAGTTATTCGGTCTGTTAGTCTAATGTCTGATTATATCTACAGAGTATATATTAACCTCCACGTAATGACGAACCATTGTGCTACTACTGACCTTGTGGCGGCACAAAAATATGGCACGCAGATTCGAGTCCAAACATATTTCCCAATATAGTCACCCCAAACCAATCTAAGAAGGCGTGACTACTTTTCCAGTTGCTGTGTTTGTTTTGTAAGATCAATCCCTTAGGTATTTACATTATAAGTCATACCCATAAGGTTATTCGTTACACACACAAACACACGCGCGCGCCGACGCACACAAACACAGTTTCCACAACTTGACCCCGCGATAATTTGTATTTTGCTGTCTCATAGTGTGTTTTCCAAAATAAACAAATACAAATTTTAAAACTATCTTAAATAATAATTAAATGTGTTTGTTGTATGCACCTTTTTTCAAGATAAATTATGTAATTCGTGAATTTAGAGTTATTGCATTCTGTGTTTGTTGTTTTAGGGTTTTATAAAAAACTCCCAACTAACAATATGATTCAATTAGTATGGGGTTTATAAACACGCAGTGTTATTAGAACATTTAAAACATTTTTATATTCTCAATATATTCATTTTGTAATTAACATATAGTTTTTTATCATTAGGGTAATTTACGTTTAAAATTTTTGATGACATTCTTTTTTTAAACTTATTTATATAACGTTTTATGATTAAAATTATATTTCAGATGTAGTTTGATGAACATTCCATAAAACGAATTGAACTCTATATTGAACATAAAGAAATTTAAAAGTTTAGTATTCTGAGCCCGAAAGCTTTCAGAGCGTAATACTAACTATAAATATATAATGTTCCTTAAAAATACAAAACGATAACAAGATTGTTATTTTGATCTGGTATTGAATCAAATCTAAAATCTTGCATTTTTGTATTTAGACACACAGTATAACATTTATCAATCCTGACGAGAGGCTTGCCAGTGTATGACCAGTTGTAGCTGGCGAAAGACCAGTCATCTACAAACTTACAGCAATCTAGATGACGACGGCTCGATACAAACTTGCGCTCCGCCACTACAAAATCGGTGCAGAAGACTTTCGCCTATGAGGGCTTCATAAAGAAGCAAAGAACGGTCAGGGTTACTCAATCTTAGGACGGAAAACAATTTCTATTTCCTTATTTTGATAAACTTTATATATAAATAAATAAATAAATAAATAAATATATATATATATATATATATATATATATATATATATATATTATGTTAGTTTCTATATGCTTCAAACACTCAAAAAGGTCGATTGAGCTCAAAATCTGACTCTTCAAAAAATTATATTTATCTGTCTTGTTTTCGCGTCAATACCATACCCTGTAAATATGTGTACAAGGACTGTGAGAAAAAAGTTTTATTAAATGTCAATTGTTCACCAGCAACCGCACAATATTTTATAAGCGAGGGGATCACTCGCTATCCTATCTACCGACAACCTTAGTCACACATTAACCGTAACTAATTACATTATTTACTATAAAGAACAAACGTTTCCTCTTGCATCCCATTCAAATTATTATACGATCGGAAATGAATGTTCACCTTAATCGAGTTTCACTGCGTGATCCTGTCTTGATCAAGTTTACCGTTCCTCAAATCGTAATTAGTGGCTTATGTGAAAATCCCAGCACCCAACCGAGCTGCGACTGCTTTATTTGTTGTGGATTTGAGTATTAAACAGAGTTACAACATCGGTGGTCCCCAGTCATATGGCCAATCAAATATTCACAAATTAACGCGTAAACATAATGCCAGTTATGATCACATAACGCAAATGATAAATGACGGAGTTAGAAGGAACTTGTTGCATTATCCACGAGGAACTGGAAAACATTTATCAGATTGATTTTGGCAACATTTCGATAAAAAAGTATTTATCTTTAGCTGTATGTTGTCTTAACCTCTAAAGTATTGTAAAATTAAACTTCATTTACCTCCTCATTTCTCTTCTATCTCATTCACGCAACCACAATGTACTACAACAAAACGTGGAGGGCCACAGATAGTATAGAATAATAATGTGTAGTAATATATAAAGACCTTAAAGACGTTCAAATTGTGCTGATATGTTAGCTTGTTAACGGAAAGAAACAAGGCATTTCAAAATTATATTCTGTTGGAACTGAACCCCTCCGAATAATCAACTAACCCTAATGTTAGCTACGTGAATAGGATGATGAAAATTTCAGAAATGTAAATGATATAGGGAAGAGATATCTCATCTTCGTAAAAGAAGAAGTTGAATTTTTTTTAACTTCAAAATTTTTAGAAATTGGTTACTTCAGGCTCCATCTAAATATAGTTTCAAACTAGGAGATATAGCTACGTTCTTACAGGGGTTCAATAATTATTAAGGTAATGTTATACTAAATCACTATTTATATTTCATACACTCTTATTGCTTCTATTATTTACGCACTAAAAATGTATAAAAGCGTTCAATTACTGTTTTAATTAGGTCTAACTTCTGAGTACTCCAATAGCCTATTTACATTTAACACTAAAACTATCACTCTGTACATAAAGTTTTTATTCTCTTTAAATATCATAAACACTCATCTAGCTTCTTAAGAAAACCTGTATTTATCGACTTGCCGTTTCTAAAAATCTCTCGTAGTTTCTAGTCACTTCACTTCTTAGAAAGTTCTAGACTTTAGCAGAATGGTGTAGTCGTTGTGTTTGCTCAAGCCTAAAAGAACTTGTAAACTTATCAAACCGTGTACCATAAATCATTTGTGGGGCCTTGCCCGTTACAATACTTTTCATAACATGTATTTTGCTTTCCAGTTATTATTTCTAATGCATTACAAAAGTAATGACTAAACAATACTAATATATTTAATACTAACAATATAAATAACAACAGAAAGTTATTTTTGAGTCATTGTTTTTGTAACATGTTTAATGTTATTAAACTTGCATACTTAAAGCTAAACTTATAAGTAAAATACCTTTTATGAACCTGAACTACCTGCACTGTTTGAGTCCGAATGGCAAGATGTCCCTCCATTTCATTTTTAATGATAACGTCGACATTTATCGCTGTCGAAGAATTTAATAAAGTTCTGAGCAAGGAAAAACTCCAGGAATACCACTCTCAGGCCAATGTCGGTCAATATAAAATCGTTATGTGTTCAAAAATGTATAATCTATTACTTCTTAACAAAAACAATGTTTATTTCTTTTGGTAAACTCTAGAGACAAATTAATTTGTTTCTATCGCTTTACTTCAATATTTTCATAAATATCGAGAAATTAGAATTGGTGAGTTAATGAAGAAAACAACAATTCCATGATTCGTTTCACGCTATAAATGAAAATAAAATAAATATTACGTAAAAATAGATGCATAAAAGAATGGTTCATAGGGCATTAGAATATTATACATCTGCAATTCATCTGTCAAGCACAATTATAATAATAGACAGGCATGCGTTTAGGAAATCCTTAATGAGTTCACTCTTACAGGGAGCAGGAACCAAATCGCTTTACATCTGCAATTCTAGCGAAATACGTTTTGAAATGACTCTGCAGTAGAGGCAGTACATTACAGTATTGTCAGTACATTACATTATTTGCAGTACATTACAGTAGTAGCAGTACATTACAGTAGTGGCAGTACATTACAGTAGTGTGAGTATTTTACAGTTGTGGGAGTATATTACATTATTGGCAGTACATTACATTACTGGCAATACATTACAGTAGTAGCAGTACATTACATTAGTAGCAGTACATTATAGTAGAGGCAGTACACTACAGTAGTGGGAGTATATTACAGTAGAGGGAGTATATTACAGTAGTGGGTGTATATTACATTATTGGCAGTACATTACATTACTGGCAATACATTACAGTAGTAGCAGTACATTACAGTAGTAGCAGTACATTATAGTAGTGGGAGTATATTACATTATTGGCAGTACATTACATTACTGGCAATACATTACAGTAGTAGCAGTACATTACATTACTGGCAATACATTACAGTAGTAGCAGTACATTACATTACTGGCAATACATTACGTAGTAGCAGTACATTACATTAGTAGCACTACATTACAGTAATATCAGTACATTACAGTAGTAGCTGTACATTACAGTAGTGGCAGTACATTAAAGTATTGGCCAATTGTTCAAAGAGGTATACAGCATTCTTCAAAGTGATATAGCTACACTAGTTGCAATGATAGAGTAAAGAAGATATTTTAGTATTTTCAAAAAAATTAATGTTTTTAAGGATTGGTATCAGCCAGGATTGACCTAATATCATTAACATCAAAAGTGGTAATCTTCAGATATCGAGTTATCGATTTATTTACCTATAAAACACAGTCGAGTTTATCAATTCTAAAACTTTTAAATAATAAATTGCAATAAAGTTTATTGTCGAACTTCAGGCCCTACAATTTATGAATCAGCATCTTTACTACCGGTATGTAAACCTAATTGCAGTTTATTGTTTTTATGATATACGTTTTGACAATTAATTGTATAATTGCTTCAAGCAGCTTCTAACTGCATTTAATCTCATCGGTCCCACCAATGAAATTAATCTACAAGTTCATCCGAACATTCAGTGATATTCAAAATTGGAATTTACGAGTTATTAAACAGATCTAAAACTGAGGAAGAACTTAGGATCCCTTAGTTCTGGCAATTCCTTCTGAATTTCTGTCGAGAAATAACTAATTTCATTCAGTATCTCGATGCACTGGTAAAGCAATTGGCTGCTATCCATCTAGCACATGTTATATGCCATCTATATTGAGATCGCACTAGTCACTACTCTAACGATTTAAAGGAGATTTTATAATTGAACGGGAAACGAGAAGATACGAAGTTCACGAGTTCAGTGACAACTGAGAATACATTTGTTCAAACTACTTAATATTTGCTTTAGCACAGTAGTTACTACTTAATAGTCTCTTATATTTTTGTAGTCATATCGGCTTCATGCGCTACTGACACACGTGTCAGTTGATGAGAACACGTATCCGGTGTCACACGTGAGCTGAGAAACACGGTTTCACTCTCCTGAATATGTCAGTCAAAGTAAAAGACGGTCGGCGCACTACAGAAAAGAACAAAATACAGGCTTGGTTGAACATTCAGTGACAGGGGTCGCAGCTGAGAGCCAAAAGGTTATTGCCATGATTATATTAGACTCTATTTTAGGAATGTACAGCCCACGGCCCTCGAGTTGTTTTTTTTGCGGTCCGCAGACCACTCTAAAATGTTGGTTGAGAATTTAGAGAAACGTAATACTATTTCATATGGAAATCTATGAGCCAGCACAATATTGCTGTACTAGCAGTATTTGAGACAATATTCAAATATAGCTTATCGATCTGCAACACATAATTCAATTAAAGACAAAAATTTTGTGTGAAGTTTCATTATTGGACTTCTACAAAATTTGCTAATCTCTAAAAAAGATTAACAACCCCAAACATTCAAATAGACATTGAAGAATATCAACCGAAAACAGTGTCAACATTCTCAATAAAAGAATTGCTTTTTAGACTTTATTTTATGTTTATAATATTTTCCAATGTGAAAATAGTTTTATGTTTTTAATTTCACAACATTATATAAATAGGGACCGATTGACACCTGGATACATTATTACAGGTATGTACGCTACTATATATTATAAAATGGTTGTGTTTGTATCTTTTTTACACATATAACAATATAAAATGTAGGTTATAATATTTGATTATCCAAGCACAACTGAACAAAATGCCGGCTCGTCAAAAATGAGCAATTATTTGGCCCACCGTTCCAAAAAGATTTGTGTATCCCTGTTCTACTTAGTGTTTTTTCTTCAAGATAAAATTTATACATGTGTACTTACGAACAGATGATTTTCTAAGATTATGGTGATCTTCATAATATTCTATTACGAAACCCCAATGGCTGCGCCTCCTGCTTTAAGAATGCTAACTCAATGCCTGCACCTCCTGACATCAGAGAGACGCCTCAATAACTGCAACTTCTGCCTTAAGAGTGACACATCAATAGCTTCACCTCCTGCCATAAGTGTAACACTTCAATAGCTACAGCTCTTGCCTTAATGTGACATCTTGATAGGTGTACCTCCTGCCTTAAGAGTGACACTTCCAAAGCGACACCTCCTGCCTTAAAAGTGACATCTCGATGGATGAACCTTCTGTCTTAAGAGAGACACCACAGTGAATGCACCTCCTGATTTAAGAATGACACCCAAATGTTTGCACATCCTGTCTTAAAAGTAACACCTTAATGCATGCACCTCCTGACATCAGAGTGGCACATCGATAGCTGTACCTCCTGCTTTACGAATGGCACCTCAATGGCTGCTTCGCCTGAATTATGAGTGACACTTAAATAGCTACACCTCCTGCCTTAAGAGTTACATCTCGATGGCTGCACCTCCTGCCTTAAGAGAGGCACCTTAATGGATGCACCTGCTGTCTTAAGACTTCGATGAATTGCTGAAAAGTTCAAATATTTAATTTAGGATAACTTCAAACTCATATTTTTCTTTAATTAACCCCATACGATAAATTTGGTCCTACTGTCCGTACTATATATTTGGCCCAAACCGAACCAGATCGATACATATTTTGCCTCACCTGCCCCATTACATTAACAGAACAAAAGACGGTTTATCATGTTGCATTACATTTGTAGAGCTACAAACATCTATTCCTATCTTATGTTATGTTACTGCTTTAATTTAACTTGCAATAAACAAAATTATGTACTCATTATCATAAGAATAAAATCATGGATTCGTGATTATTT
This sequence comes from Prosapia bicincta, assembly GCA_036971475.1. Taxonomy (NCBI): domain Eukaryota; kingdom Metazoa; phylum Arthropoda; class Insecta; order Hemiptera; family Cercopidae; genus Prosapia; species Prosapia bicincta. The sequence continues at coordinate 38,065,153 of JBAIZL010000003.1, forward strand.
CTTTAAAATACGTATTACAATTTACCCCTGTTTGTATTGTTTTTATATTAATAAATAATATTTATATAACATGGTTTAGGTTTACGTTATTATTAACAACTAAGACTTGTCCAATTTATAATTAAAGACAATTAAGACAAACGTACTCAGATATTTCTTACCACATTGATAAACATTGGACGAGACACTGACGAAGATTGCTTAGAGCGGTAGAAAATACTTTGTCGTGACTTTTTCAAACATTAACTCAACTTATACGTCAGGAACTTTTTTTCAAACTAATAATAACCTTAAAGTGGGTTATATCAGCAGAAAAATATAAATAACCTATACGTAAGGCGATAAAATCCTCGATACTAGACATGGCTATTATATTACATATAGAACAAAATTCTTTATTAGCATTATTCTTTATTCCAGCATTAATAGTGACCCCTCAATGGATTCACCTCCTGCTTTAAGAATGACACATCAGTAGCTGCACCTCCTGCCTTAAGAGTGGCATTTAATGGCTGCACCTCCTGCCTTAAGAGTGACATCACAATGGATGCTTCTCCTGCCTTAAGATCTCTTACCTTGATGTATTGCTAAGAGGTTTCAAATAATTAATTTAGGATAACATCAAACTCTTATTTTTCTTTAATTAAACCCATACGATAAATTTGGTTTTACTGTCCGTACTATATAATTGACCCAATCCAAACTGGAAACATACATGTTTTGTCTCACCTATTATTTTATTAACAACTAAGACTTGTCAAATTTATAATTCAACGTAATTAAGAAAAACGTACTGAGACAAACATTTCTTACCACATTGATGAACATTTGACGAGACACTGACGAATATTGCTTAGTGCGGTAGAAAATACTTTGTCGTAAGATTTTCAAACATTTACTTCACTTAAAAGCTAGGAAGATTTTGTCAATCTAATAAGAACCTTAAAGTGGTTACATGTTTAACATTACTCCAAATATAAAAAATATTTAACAATTAGTATAAAAACTAACAATCAAAAATAAACAGCATTTATATTACCATAGTTTCGTAAAAACACTTTTGTTTCAAACTATTTTTGATTAGCATCAAAACTATGAAGCTGAAGGGCTTTTTGTAAGTTTGTAAGTTTTCCTTGACATATTCATTTAATTTTAGTATTATTTCACCTACTCAATGCTTCTGTTAACGCAGACTGTATAAAAACAAACAACTAACTTTGTATAGGCTAACTCTAAGTAATGCTTTCCTTAACAACAAGTTATTTAGTGAATTGTTTTTGTCAACATAATTGTGTTTTATTTGAAAGTATAAATTTTCTTTTTTATTTAAATAAATAAAATTAAATATGTTATAAAAATCAACAGTATTTGCATTTCATCCTGTGTCGATTAATCAATAAAAACTGTTTAGCTTTTTCCAACTAATATGAAAATGATTATTAAATCAGTAAACAAATTTAATTCAATTTCATTAAATGATAATAGTTGAAACCTAATGTTTTTAAAGAGTTTCTCTCAACTAACTTCATTGAGCTAGCCTAAAGATTAGTTGGTTTTTTGTATAAAAGTCCAGAGATTTATCTACTGGCAGATTGTGTTTAAAAGGAACAGGAGCCTTTTAAAATAGGTAATTTAAACACGATCATATTTTGCACGTTCCCTTGCTGTCTCTGCAGATCACCATCAGATGGTAAGACTATGTGAATATTTTGTGTATTATTTTAAATGTGTTTCTTTCCAGCTGACTATTGAAATGACATGTGTGACTATATCCAGACTCTACATAATTGATAAACCAATTTTGGGGAGTTTATACTTATTTTAAATAGTTGTAACGGTTTATAATTTTACAAATTGGACTTTATTTAGTTATAACTATTAAAACATTTAATATTCACTTCTAGCTTACAGTTGAGGCGTAATGAAACGTCTGTCTGTAACGCAATAGAAGCTATAAATCCGTTACAGTTAAAGTATTTTAAATTACCAAGTTAAATCATTAAAATTAGCAGAATATTCTTGAATTAATTCTTAAGGTTTATTTATTTGAAATGCAAGGAATTGTGCGCTGGTAAAATAATGACTCTTTTAAATTCAATTTAAGCAAATTATAAACTTTTATTTTAAGATAGACAGATAAAATAAATTAAAATCATGACACATAAATTTCTTTAACACTCAGTTACGGATTATGGAACATTTTTAATTTTACTTATAAATTTTTAAGGATAGCAATCCTTCAATTAATTAATTAATCAATGGCTGAAAATGAACATATATTCGAGTTTACTTGCCTTTCTTGTATAATCAAATTTAATAATTTAATGTGAACATATTGGCACCAAAGATGCGTAATTATAATTATGCTTATTAATTAAAACGTTCAATGTTCATAATTTAGAAATTCTGCTTCGAAATGTTTTAAATTTTGAAATTAAGTTTGAAAAGTTTTAAATCGCCCACTTAGCTGTGTTAACTTGTCGCAACTTCCCTTCCATTTCGTGGTAAATCTCGGTAAAGCCTGGTCTCATTTTTGTGAATAAGCGTCGGGAAAACCATGAATAAGTCTGCAACCCATCTTGTATCTGGTATCGTAAGCCGTCTTCTATGCCATGATTGAAAGAAAAGAATACTTTATATTAATTAAAATAAAAAGAAACTAAATACATCTTCTTGCCATTTGGAGACGTCCTTTCCCGGTTACATCCTGGCCAACTGAGAGAGAAAAATTAATTGCGAGCAGCCTTCCTTCCTATCGCGCATCCGCGGGGCGCATATCCCTAGCTTGATAACTTATTTTAAGTTTTTCTCGATAGATGTCACTATCAGCCAGAGATCTCATTAAAAATATTTATCATACATTACAATTTTTTTTACATAGTTATACATTATTACAATTTTGAATTTATTCTCGTTTATTTTCTGAAATTTGCAAATTTAATATGTAACACCATCTAAAGTGTGTTACATATTTTTCCCCCCTCTTGAAAAAAAAATTGTGTCATTTCATTTCTCCCTTTTAATTATTTTTATTAAATGTAACGATTTACTAACAACTCTTAAGTTAACAATCAAATTATTTTCTTTGGGAAAACATATCATAAAATATTGTATTGACACATACTTTTATAATTTTACATAATGTTCTTTACTGAATTTATTTCATTAAGACCCTTTTATTAATTAATCAAAAATAATATCGATTATATTTACTCAGCTTTTGATTTAAAATCCTTATGCAAAATTTCTAACTTCCATGTAAAACTACAATTTACTTATTATTTCTATTTATATTTTAAATACATATATTATAATAAATTTAATTTATATTTAAAAGAATTAATTTAATTTAGATTAAAAAGTCCTTTCATACACATTTCTTATTTTGATCAACTCTTTGAAATTACTATTTGTTAATTCTCAAAATTATTTATTTCACAATATAAAAAATTTTTTAAAAAACATTGCATACTTGAAAATCTTTACTTTCTAAATCAAACTTCTTGTAAACTTTTTTTTTTTATTTCATAAGCATATAATTATATCTCTTTTAATTTCAAAACGACATTATTCACTCTTAATAAATTTTCTCTTTATTTAAATTAAACTCTTTCAAAATTACTCGGTTTATTCCAATTACTCTTTGTTAAAAATTACTCGTTCAAAGTTACTCTGTTTCAAAATTCCTCTTTGTTTGTCAACATTACCTTACACACGCGCTAGCTATATTCTTCATAATCCAATCTCTAGGATTTATGAATACCGCTTACTTCCTGTAAGCCAAAAAATTTCAACATTATCGACGCTATTTATCTACATATTCTCCTCTCAATTTTACAACTTTAAGCATGTACTATTGCCTCATAACCTTTCGTTATCTCTACAATATCTCGTACATCTTATACCACTTTGGATTTCAAAACCCATATTTTGAAAATCCAATTACCTTATTCTTAAATTAAAACCCATATTTTAATTTAAAAATTATATAGCTAGCATGTTGACACACAAAGGATTATATGAATCCTATTACATATTAAAACTTCTTTCATATGTTTTTGTAAATAAAATGAATTAATTTTTTGCTAAGCTCTTTTATTTACCAACAAGAATTGAAATTAAACGGAACCTACGCTTGCACATTTATACACAATTTTGGTCAAGTGTATAGTCTGTTGATTCCCCATAAGTCATTGAATCGGTGTAGTTTTATGTGTTTTGAGAATTGTCCCAGTCTTTCTCATGTAGAATATCTATAGTATGTCAACGAGCACTTTGACATACAATGTGAGTGTTGTCGTGGCGTATAAATTCTGTACAAAGGCACATTCGTATTTTCTTTGTTAATTTATTCCTCTTTTTAAATAAACTCGCATATTTCCAATTTTAAAATTTTAAAGAATTTCTACTATTTTAGAAGATAAATTTTGCTTGAAACAATTTTATATGATTATTATACAACTTATACATTTAAATTTCAATACCTTTAAAATTTTAACTCATAAATTTATATTTTATTAAACATTACTATTAAAATCATATTACCATTAATTTCAATTATAATTTTCCTTTTTTTATTATACATTTTAATTCCTCTTTTAACGAAGTTTTATTATTAAATCATTTTGTTTAATAGAATTACTTTCAGAAAATTCACGAGAATCTATTCCTTATCCGTAAGTCAAGCAAACTCGAAATATTTAAACAACCTTTATGCAAACATTGAACTTCAGGCTAGATACTTGTTTATACAAACTCGGACAATCAAATCTAACTTGCCTGACATTGGAACTAGCAGCTGTGTCAACATTGGTAATCTACAACTGGCTTTCTCAAAGCCATGCACAAACTTTCAAAATTCTAAAACTCTACCAAGCATATTACGATTAATATTTTAAACAAGAGTCTCTAACCTTGAAACTCTACACTCCAAGTAAAAACTGGTTACAACTGGTTATAACTGGTTTTCTCCCTTAACTTTACCAAACTGCTTACACAAGCTACCTGCTAAATCCTTTTGCATTCAACTTATACATTTTATAAAATTTTACACTGTGAATTTACGTTTTGAATATATTTAATGAATTCGGTTATTTTCAACCATTTTTAAATTTTCTTTTTGCCACCACACAAATTTACATTTCAAATTTATACAGCAGAGTTGCGCAAAATGTGACGGATGTTATAAAAAATGAAACTAGCAGAGTTGCGCATTTTGTGTAACGGTTTATAGTTTTACAAATTGGACTTTATTTAGTTATAACTATTAAAACATTTAATATTCACTTCTAGCTTACAGTTGAGGCGTAATGAAACGTCTGTCTGTAACGCAATAGAAGCTATAAATCCGTTACAGTTAAAGTATTTTAAATTACCAAGTTAAATCATTAAAATTAGCAGAATATTCTTGAATTAATTCTTAAGGTTTATTTATTTGAAATGCAAGGAATTGTGGGCTGGTAAAATAATGACTCTTTTAAATTCAATTTAAGCAAATTATAAACTTTTATTTTAAGATAGACAGATAAAATAAATTAAAATCATGACACATAAATTTCTTTAACACTCAGTTACGGATTATGGAACATTTTTAATTTTACTTATAAATTTTTAAGGATAGCAATCCTTCAATTAATTAATTAATCAATGGCTGAAAATGAACATATATTCGAGTTTACTTGCCTTTCTTGTATAATCAAATTTAATAATTTAATGTGAACATATTGGCACCAAAGATGCGTAATTATAATTATGCTTATTAATTAAAAAGTTCAATGTTCATAATTTAGAAATTCTGCTTCGAAATGTTTTAAATTTTGAAATTAAGTTTGAAAAGTTTTAAATCGCCCACTTAGCTGTGTTAACTTGTCGCAACTTCCCTTCCACCTCGTGGTAAATCTCGGTAAAGCCTGGTCTCATTTTTGTGAATAAGCGTCGGGAAAACCATGAATAAGTCTGCAACCCATCTTGTATCTGGTATCGTAAGCCGTCTTCTATGCCATGATTGAAAGAAAAGAATACTTTATATTAATTAAAATAAAAAGAAACTAAATACATCTTCTTGCCATTTGGAGACGTCCTTTCCCGGTTACATCCTGGCCAACTGAGAGAGAAAAATTAATTGCGAGCAGCCTTCCTTCCTATCGCGCATCCGCGGGGCGCATATCCCTAGCTTGATAACTTATTTTAAGTTTTTCTCGATAGATGTCACTATCAGCCAGAGATCTCATTAAAAATATTTATCATACATTACAATTTTTTTTACATAGTTATACATTATTACAATTTTGAATTTATTCTCGTTTATTTTCTGAAATTTGCAAATTTAATATGTAACACCATCTAAAGTGTGTTACATAGTAGTCAGCGGGAATAGGCTTGTTTTGGGCCTGGCCCTATGAGCGGGAAATATACACGTAACTCAGGGAGTTTAGCACGGTTTAACAAGCGGGGTGATTGGCAGATGTTTGGTTTGTTTATAAATAAGTTTTTTAAACAACAAATTTTGGTATTCTGCGAAAAGTGATATCACAATTAGGGGAGGGGACGTTGCAGCTTGTGTAAGCACGTGTTTAATAATAAATATGTATATTCTAATAATAAACAACATATTCAGTGAGAGTAAGCAATAATTCAATCCAAGCAATCTTTGCTCTACCTATGCAGCGAATACTTTGTAGCTTGTATAATTACATAGATAATACAATAATACGTTATCTTGTTACAGTCATGAGGTGCTTCTGCGCCAGGAAGAAGGAGAAAGAAGGTAATTATTTTAAAATCTTTTACATTTTATTTTTACATAAATGATGTTAGTATTTGTATTAAAACCTACAAATTAGACCAAGTAAATATTATGTCGGAAAATATTTGAAATACTACCTGACTGAGTAAACACTGCTGCCAAAGAAGGCAATATTATCCCCACTACTACCGGAATGAGTAAGCAATGCTTGCGGAAATGTGTGAGTTACTGCTACTGAGCTGTTAGTGTTCCCCTCTATGGCCGCTATTTTTACTCGGTCTGTTAATAAACAGTTATAAAGCGTGAATAACCCTCATACATTTGCTTTCTTATTTTGGTTTACTACGAATAATCAGTATCTCTTCGTTTACTTGTTTCTTGTGCAACCATGTCTTTAGGCAGTTCATGAGGCATTTCGAGGTTTTTGCAGGTCTTTTGTCACTCTTCCCGTACTCGTTTCGGAAGTAGAAAATAAATTATATAATAAAACCAAAACTTAATTATTAAATAATAATATAAAGCTTAAAATGAAATTACCCCATTAGTTATGAGTTACGCTCAGTACAAACTAACTCTTAGACCTACAAAATTGCTACATGAAAACTTTTAGTTTAAATACATTTTCGTAGACTTTACTTGGATTATTTGCAGGAAATATAAGATCATGACATTCAGGATTTTAGGACTTTAGTTTTACTGAACCCTTCGACAAAGGAGGATTTTTATGCAGAGCTATTAGACAAAAACATGTTAGTCAGATATTGATCTTAAAATATTGTGACAAATGTGAGGAGTTATTCTTGTTTGTCATTGATTTTACTTTATTTAATCTTATACAAACACCACTGTAAAGACGTGTTTCCATGTGAAATGAAAACATAAATAGATTATCATGTATATATAGCAAATATAAACACCAATGAATGTCTCTACTGTTGAACTTAGCCGTTTACAAAATTAATTTTAAAAAAAGAGTTTCGAACAATCCTTTGAAATAGAACCTTCCCAGGTTCGTGAAAAGGTTCAAAATTGACGATCTATTGAAATATAACCTCAATTCCACATTTAAAGTGTTATTCAATTCAATCAATAAGTGTTGAATAATAATGTAACTTTAGTTGTTTTATTTGTTATTGTGGAGGAAGTAGACTATGACGAAGTGATCGACAATGCACAATGGTCTAGCCCCCGATCATTCGATAAGTAGCAATAATCTATTTTTTCTCGTAACATTTTATTACCCCAGTTTATAAGTAATGCTGATAAACTCTTATTAGTCGTAAGCAAAACCATACATAGAACCTCTCTAATGTTAAACTACGAGTGCTTAAACTATTCCCAAGAGATTAGTTTCGCACAATACTTTGAAATAAAACCTAGGACTTCTTGAAAACATTCAACATTGACGAACAACAAAACCATAGCATAATGTTCATATTTAAAGGTTTTCTTCATGTAATCTATATTTGTTTTGTATGAAGTATTGGATGAAGATATAACTTAAATTGTTTTATATGTTGTAGCGGAGGAGGTAGACTATGACGAAGAGATTGACACAACTCAAGGGCCTAGCCACCGACCATTCGGTAAGTAGCAACCATGTATTTGTATTATATCATATTTTAACAATTTATTACTTTAGTTTACAAGACGTACAGGTAAACTGTTATTAGTATAAAGTCCATTATCACTTCATTCTGATGCATGATAACTCACTATACTTTTATTGTTAATACGTTTTTTATCCCTTCTATTATGGGCTCAATCCATATTTTTATCCATTTTTCCTGAGCTTTTTACTTTAGAAAGAAATTTTCATTCACCGTCTTTGTATTTTTTATTGTTATTCATCAGCTACGTAGTAACGATGAGTTATGCTTTTTGGATTAAGCTTTTAAATATTGTATGTTTCCTAACCATATGAGACACTTTATAAGATTTATATGAGAAATATTGCCAATTCTAAGTTTCGCCTTTTTTATTATTATAAAAAAGTCTTTGGTTGCACAAAACAAAAAGAATATGGTTGTTTGCATTTAAAAACTGTACATATATTACACGAGAATAATTGATTTTTTGTCTTTTTTCAGAGACTTGCGACGATAGTTACATGTGCTACATGTTAAGCTTAGAAAGGTTACACACTTTTGGATATCCCGGATTAATGTTCACACCTACTCTTGTCACCATTCCCGAGGAGGATGAGGAGGAACGGGACTGCGTTACACAAACAACAAAATTACAGTCTGCAAGTGATACTGCGCTCTTCCCATCAAAATTACGAGATCCTGCTTCCCACAGGACTCTGTCCTTTTGTAAGTAGTCTGTATTTCCCCCTAATATAGTTTGTTTATTAGTGTAACAGAAAACCTATCTATATCTTAATTTCATTTATTAATACATTGAAAGTTTTCAGTCCAAGCCATCTCCAAATTTACATTATTTCTACATTTTGCTTTTCATGGTAATTACCTTTATATGCGTACATATATATATAAATAAATTCATTTGAGTGTACCTATTTGCACAGACAGTTTTCTTGTAAAAAATGAAAGTCTTCGTCAAATTTACTCTTCTTTACTCAGTATTAAAATTTTTCATCCAGCCAATAGTTCTTGCTTCATTTTCTACACGTTCTATGTTGCATCAAATCCCCTTTAAAAACGTATAATCTTCTTCTCTTTGTTGTAATGTCCTCCTTTCTACACTCTAATTTCAATTCAGTGTTTTAAAAGGTAGAAGTAAAACATTTCTTCTTTAATTAAATCAACCGTTTCCTACTATAAAACTTCTATTTAATGTTTAATTTTAGCCATTTAATTCACAACATTGCTCATTTCTAATTTCTGCATTTACTTCATTTTCATTTGATAACTGTGATCCGTTCTTCTTATCACAGTCAGATAAGTAGATTTATTAGACTTATTAGATTATATTATTAATCTAATACCATTATAGATTATTAATATAGGTCTATTACCTATAATATTCTCATGATTTCTTTCCAGCATATCATATCATTGTACAATTGTATGTACTTTATTAAGTTAATGTCAATAAAATAGCCTTCATCTAATAAAGAGAAATTGCAAATAACTTCCTGGACCGGTTTTTATTTTTAAAACTACGTATCTACCTATCTGTATAACTACCTACTTACACATATGTCTGCCTATCTATTTATCTATCTATCTGTCTACCTATCACCTAAATATATTTCTATCGTTTTACCTATCTACTTACCTATATATCTACCTATCTGATTGTCTATCTCTACATCTACCTACCCACTTATCTCTCTAACTACTTAGAATGGATTTATGCATTATTAAAGATGACACTTTTAATTTATTTTACTAAGTTAAATGTTTATGACAAATTCTGTTTTTTTTCAGAAGCCACGTTCTGGATTTGTGGTTTGGGTCAGCTTCTGGTGGAGGTAAGCACAAATTTATATCATTGTTATACACACAAGCATCGAAACCAACTATGTTTAGGTACCCGAATAACTCTCTCAGCTTATGTAAGCACATCAAACGCGGAATTCACTAAGTTACACTACATTTTATTGACTAAGCTTAAATTTTACTCGGCATTTCCTCATATTTTACGATTCTCTCTTGTATCCTATATTTCGTTATCCAAGCACACACTATTAGACTAATTAGATTATATTAATAATCTAATACCATATATAGATTATTAATATAGGTCTATTATCTATAATATTCTCATGATTTCTTTCCAGCATATCATAGCATTGTACAATTGTATGTACCTTTTTAAGTTAATAACAATAAAATAGCCTTCATCTAATAAAGGGTAAATTGCAAACAACTTCCTGGACCCGTTTTTATTTTTAAAACTACGTATCTACCTATCTATATATCTACCTACTTACACATATCTCTGCCTATCTATTTATTATTTATCTATCTATCTGTCTACCTATCACCTACGTATATATCTATCGTTTTACCTATCCACTTACCTATATATCTACCTATCTGATTGTCTATCTCTACATCTACCTACCCATCTATCTCTCTACCTACTTTAAATGCATTTATGCATTATTAAAGATTACACATTTAATTTATTTTACTAAGTTAAATGTTTAAGACAAATTCTGTTTTTTTTCAGAAGCCACGCTCTGGCTTCGTGGTTGGGGTCGGCTTCTCCTCATTATATAATGTATAATTATAAAGTGTAACATATAAAACTAAACTTCACTATTCACCACAGCCTATAACAAACATTTACTCAGCGTTAAATAATTCACAACATAATTTATATAACTTTAAACATTTATTAAAAACTATTTATAATTGGCAAACATGTTATCTAATTAATTCTTTAATTATATAATTGTATTTTTATCGTTTTTTACCTGATATGACCCTGTTCTTCATGAGATTTAGATAAGGTTTTGTCGAAAGATGAAATATCTAAGATTGGCTGAGATGAAGAACGTTTATTCGGGGTGGATAGTCATTTCAGCTACATGGGTAAGAAAATATTAAAAATTACTTTAAATGAATTACAACACCATTTTTAATATAAATCAGTGTTTTTAAAGAAATAGAAGTTCTTGTTGATAATTAAAAAAATTTAAAACAGCACATTTCACTAGTAGGTCTATTTAGTAAAAATAGGTAAACGCAAAAGGTTAAACTTTACATATAAACAAGTGGCCCGCTGAGTTAAGTCTACCTACTATGATTAGGCTGCAATATGTAATATTTATTCATCGCCCTAAGATGTTCATTACATTTAATCTTTCCTAAAAAAAAAATTCTATAAAGTAAAAAGTAAGGTATGCTATGTGACTATTTCGTTAAACTTTACAACACTTTCCCCGCACAAAATATAACACTATTACTACACCTTCACAAGTGAAGCTCATATGGGTATTGCCATCCAACTAATTTTCTGAACATTAATAATACTTTTTTGTAATCAATAGCTGACAATGAACCCATTAAAATACTACATGAATAATAATAGTGCTGACAGGAAATATACTTGGCAATATCAATACCGAGCAATATACTCGGTTGTTATATTGATTATATGCGAGTTATTTTCTAAATATGACTGTAATTCAAAGAAAAATATGAACTTTATTTTAATCTTACAAGTTATGATGTTAAAAATGAAATTTTAGAAATTGTTTCAGACGAAGTTTGGTATCCAACTTTATGTTTCTCACAGAAATAAAATCTGGCTCATTTTGGGACTTATGACTTTCCAAAATTTGAAGAAATTAAAATATTTAAATTTGGTAAAGCTATAAGTCTAATAGCCACCGATTTGTGTACAATGAGAAACACATGGTTGAACACCATACCCTAAATAATTAAAAAACATGTGCATCATAATGTACGTTTTTGGATTCGGGGTCAATGTCAACAAGCTTTTAAATGCTCTCTATTTTAAAAGTGGGAGTAGGCCTACCCCGGGCCCATTTGACACCCCCAAGAGGGGTCTAGTTCACCCTACAACAAAACTTGTTAATCCACCCATGTTCTGGTATAGACGTATTGGGAAAGACTTGAATATGATGAATATGACGAATTCATTGCAGTGACAGCAGAATTTCCCCCTGTTTTCTTTTAAAGCACGTCCTCTGCAAAGTTCAGGTGAATGTTTAATGCTTATAGGTTGTTTGAGGTTATACGAAATATAGGATACAAGAGAGAATCGTAAAATATGAGGAAATGCCGAGTAAAATTTAAGCTTAGTCAATAAAATGTAGTGTAACTTAGTGAATTCCGCGTTTGATGTGCTTACATAAGCTGAGAGAGTTATTCGGGTACCTAAACATAGTTGGTTTCGATGCTTGTGTGTATAACAATGATATAAATTTGTGCTTACCTCCACCAGAAGCTGACCCAAACCACAAATCCAGAACGTGGCTTCTGAAAAAAAACAGAATTTGTCATAAACATTTAACTTAGTAAAATAAATTAAAAGTGTCATCTTTAATAATGCATAAATCCATTCTAAGTAGTTAGAGAGATAAGTGGGTAGGTAGATGTAGAGATAGACAATCAGTCTATAATTGTTTTTTTGCCTTCTGACTATTGTACCCCAATTCACCCCTTTTCTACTCCCGTAGAGCCACATCCGTGCATTCCCAATTAATATGGAAGACAGTATTGGACTCAGCTACCTCCAAAACACTACGATTGATCATATTCTAGCTTTGTTTTGCCTTCTCACATTTATACTCCAATTCATCATTTGCTACTCCCATAGAGGATCACCCATATATCCCCATTGACGTTCGATAACGGTACAGACACAGCACACTCCAAAACCTCCCGAGTGATCATTTTATATATTTTTTTTGCCTTCTGAAAATTTTACCCCAATTTACCAATTTCCTACTCTTGTAGAGCAACAGCCGAGCATCCCCATTTAATATTGTAGACGGTATTGGACTCAGCACCCTCCAAAACACTACGTTTGATCATTTTCTAGTTTTTTTTTGCTTTCTCACAATTATACCCCAATTCATTATTTGCTACTCCCATAGAGGGTTACCCGTGTATTCCCATTGACGTTCGATAACGGTGAAAGACTCAGCACCAATAAAACCCACCCGAATGATCATTTTCAATTGTTTTTTTTTTTTGACTTCTGACAATTGTACCCCAATTCACCCCTTTCCTACTCCCGTAGAGCCACATCCGTGCATTCCCAATTAATATGGAAGACAGTATTGGACTCAGCTATCTCCAAAACACTACGATTGATCATATTCTACCTTTGCTTTGCCTTCTCACATTTATACTCCAATTCATCATTTGCTACTGGATAGAGCCCCACCCGTTCATCCCCGTTTAATTTTGTTCACAGTAGTGGACTCAGCATCCTTAAAAACACCCCAATTTATTATTTCCTACCTTTTTTGGGGTTCTGATATTTTACTTTATTTATTGTACCCTTTAGCTACTCCTGTAGAGGCACACACTTGTATCCCCGTCAGCTTTCGATAGTTGTACTAAACTATCGTTTATGAAAACTAACAACCAGGACTTATGTAAGTTGAGTAAATAATTGGCCAGCTGAAATGAAGAAGGGACATACTAATGTTTATGTTTTTAACGTGATTACACACACGTGTATTAGAGTCTAAACATTTGACTAGCCAGATAGTCGCACCATAGTGGCAACACTGTTGGTTCTCGTATCGTTAGTAGCGTGGGAATAATATACACACCGGCTGCCATATTGTTATTAGACTGAATGAAAATATACACTGGCTGCCATATTGTTGCCTAAATAAAATGCTGCCGTATTGATAGTACTTCAGTCAATTTTGTATTTTTAAAATTTTATTGAATTAAAGTACATGGAGTAGTATATATATATATATATATATATATATATATATATATATATATATATATATGCACGCATATAAAGATAATTACCATGAAAAGCAAAATGAAGAAAAAGATGTAAAATTTAAAAATGGCTTGGAAATGAAGGACTGAAAACTTTCAATGTATTAATAAATGGAATTAGAATTTAGTTAGGTTTCCTGTTACACTAATAAACAAACTATATTAGGGGGAAATAAAGACTACTTACAAAAGGACAGAGTCCTGCGGGAAGCAGGATCTCGTGATTTTGATGGGAATTGTGCAGTGTCACTTACAGACAGTAATTTTGGCGTTTGTGTAACGCAATGTCTCGTTCCTCCTCATTCTCCTCGGCAATGCTGTCAAGAGTAGGTGTGAACATTAATCCGGGATATCCAAAAGCTTGTAATCTTTCTAAGCGTAACATGTAGCTCATGTAACTATCGTCGCAAGTCTCTGAAAAGGGCAAAAAATCAATTATTCATGTGTAATAAATGTACAGTTTTTTAATGTAATTAACAATATTTTTTTTGCTTTGTGCAACCAAAGAATTTATCATATTAATAAAAAGGTGAAACTTAGAATTGGGAATATTTCTCATATAAATTTTATAAAGTCTCTCATATGGTTAGGAAACATAAAGTGTTTAAAAGCATAATTTAAGAAGCATAATTCATCGTTGCTACGTAACTGATGAATAACAATAAAAAATACAAAGACGGTGAATTAAAATTTCTTTCTAAAGTAAAAACTCAAGAAAAATTGATAACAATATGGATTGAGCCCATAATAGCAGAGATGAAAAACGTATTATGAGTTATCATTCATCAGAAAGAAGTGATAGTAGATTTTATACTAATAACAGTTTACCTGTACTTCTTGTAAACTATAGTGAGAAATTGTTAAAATATTATATAAGTTAAATAAATTGTTGCTACTTTCCGAATGATCGGTGGCTAGGCCCTTGTGTTGTGTCAACCACTTCGCCATAATCTACTTCCTCCACTATTAAAAACAAAACAATTTAAGTTATATTTTCATTCAATATTTTATACAAAAACAAATATTGATTAAATGGAAAAAACAACTTATATATGAAAACTAAGCTATATTTTATACGTTCGTTAAGAATGAATCAAATAGAAGTCCCAGGTTCTATTTCAAGGTATTGTGCGAAACTAATCTGTTGAGAATAGTTTGAGAACATATAAGTTTAACAGTAGATAGGTAATATGTATGTTTTTGCTTGCGACTAATAAGAGTTTATCAGCATTACTTATAAACTGGCGTGATAAAATGTTAGTGAAAAAATAGATTATTGCTACTTACCGAATGATCGGGGGCTATGCCATTGTGCATTGTCGATCACTTCGTCATAGTCTACTTCCTCCACTATAACAAATAAAACAACTCAAGTTACATTATTATTCAACACTTATTGATTGAATTGAATAACACTTTAAATGTGGAATTGAACATTTCAATAGATCGTCAATTTTGAACCTTTTCACGAACCTGGGAAGGTTCTATTTCAAAGGATTTGCAAAACTATTTTTTTAATATTTTGAAAATATATTAAGTTCAACAGTAGAGAGATTCAATGTATGTTTATATTTGCTATATATAAGCTACATCATAATCAATTTTTTTTTATTTCACATAGGAAAACGTCTTTACAGTGGTGTTTGTATGAGATTAAATAAATTAAAATCAATGACAAACAAGAATAACTCCTCACATTTGTTACAATGTTTTTATATCAATATTTGACTCACATGCTTTATTCTAACAGCTATGTATAAAAATCCTCCTTTATCGAAGGGTTCAGTAAAACTAAAGTCTTAAAATCCTGAATGTCATGATCTTATATTTCCTGCAAATAATCCAAGTAAAGTCTAAGAAATTTTATTCAAACTAAAAGTGTTCATATAACTGTTTTGTAGCTCTAAGAGTTTGTTTGTACTGAGCGTAGCTAATAACCGATGTGGTAATTCCACTTCAAGCTTTATATTATTAATAAATAATACAGTTTTGATTTTATTATATAATTTATTTTCTACTTCCGAAACGAGTACGGGGAGAGCGACAAAATACCTGCAAATACCTCGAAATGCCGCATGAACTGCCTAAAGACATGGTTCCTCAAGAAACAAGTAAAAGAAGAGAAACTGATTATTCGTAGCAAACCAAAAGAAGAAAGCAAATGTATGAGAGTTATTCACGCTTTATAATTATTTATTAACACATCGAGTAAACATTGCGGCCGAATAGGGGAACACTAACAGCAGTAACTCACACATTTTCTGCAAGCAATGTTTACACAGTCCGGTAGTAGTGGGGATAATATTCCCTTCTTTGGCAGAAATGTTTTCTCAGTCAAGTAGTATTTCAAATATTTTCCGACTTAATATTTACTTGGTCTAATTCGTAGCTTTTAATACAAATACTAACATAATTTATGTAAAAATAAAATGTAAAAGATTTTAAAATAATTACCTTCTTTCTCCTTCTTCCTGGCGCAGAAGCACCACGTGACTGTAACAAGATAAGGTATAATTGTATTAACTATGTAATTATACAAGCTACAAAGTATTAGCTGCATCGGTAGAACAATGATTGCTTGGATTGAATTAATGCTTATTCTCACTGAATATGTTGTTTATCATTAGAATATACATATTTATTATTAAACACGTGCTTACACAAGCACACACGCATAGAATGTTTAAATAATCACACACACACACACACACACACAAACACACACTCACACACACACAAACACACACAAACACACACACACACACTAAGATACACACTCTCTCTCTCTCTCTCTCTCACACACACACACACATACACACACACACACACACACACTCTCTCACACTCAAAGATACACACACACACTCTCTCTCTCTTTCACACACACACACACACACACACACACATACTCTCACACTCAAAGACACACACACACACACACACACACACACACACACACGCGCGCGCACATACACACACACACACATACACTCCCACTCACACACACACACACACACTCTTCTCTCTCTCACACATACACACACACACACACACACACACACAACCAAACCCACCACTAAAAAATAGACAACCTAATTATACGATATTGTCTTTGAAACAATGTTGCAGTTAAAGCTAAACTAAATATTTAAATTTTTTTTTTTCATATTCAACTTGCAGCTATTTTTCAGGTGGGGTCGTAACAAAATTGTAAGCTGTTATAAAAATCTCAGAAGGAAGTTCAATTTTATATATTTGTTTCAAGGGAATGACAATAGTCACCTGATTGAAGGAGTGATAATATATGATTTGGGATTGTACGTAAAGCATGGATTAAACATTTGACTTGAAGCAATTTCAAATGAATTAAACGCCTGCAAAATTATTATAGTAGAAGCAGTAAAGAAAAAGGCTGACGCCAATAAATACTGAGTTTATTACTGACATCAATATGCAATCTAGATATTCGTGAATAAAATTAACAAAGTCTATCAGTTCAAATCCTTGGACCAATAAATATATGATATTAATAGAGTGTCTAATTCTAAAGTAATTTGTTTATAATTACCTCTAAAAAATAAAAAGTACTTCAATACGATATTTAGTGTTGGTTAAATATATTTCTTGCAGTAAGGCAGAAGCCTCAGAAGATGGCAGACACCATTACACCGAAATATGGGCCTAAATAGGGTTATAGGCTATATTGTTATTACATCTATATAAAACTTTTGTGTGAGTTATATTTTTAATAACATATTACCAATGATTATTATAAAAAATAATAGCCTAAAGGAGACTTACTATTAACAATAGTAGGTACTTCTGTCTAAACGTTAGATACGTAGCAACGATGAATTATGCTTCTTAAATTATGCTTTTAAACACTTTATGTTTCCTAACCATATGAGAGACTTTATAAAATTTATATGAGAAATATTCCCAATTCTAAGTTTCACCTTTTTATTAATATGATAAATTCTTTGGTTGCACAAAGCAAAAAAAATATTGTTAATTACATTAAAAAACTGTACATTTATTACACATGAATAATTGATTTTTTGCCCTTTTCAGAGACTTGCGACGATAGTTACATGAGCTACATGTTACGCTTAGAAAGATTACAAGCTTTTGGATATCCCGGATTAATGTTCACACCTACTCTTGACAGCATTGCCGAGGAGAATGAGGAGGAACGAGACATTGCGTTACACAAACGCCAAAATTACTGTCTGTAAGTGACACTGCACAATTCCCATCAAAATCACGAGATCCTGCTTCCCGCAGGACTCTGTCCTTTTGTAAGTAGTCTTTATTTCCCCCTAATATAGTTTGTTTATTAGTGTAACAGGAAACCTAACTAAATTCTAATTCCATTTATTAATACATTGAAAGTTTTCAGTCCTTCATTTCCAAGCCATTTTTAAATTTTACATCTTTTTCTTCATTTTGCTTTTCATGGTAATTATCTTTATATGCGTGCATATATATATATATATATATATATATATATATATATATATATATATATATACTACTCCATGTACTTTAATTCAATAAAATTTTAAAAATACAAAATTGACTGAAGTACTATCAATACGGCAGCATTTTATTTAGGCAACAATATGGCAGCCAGTGTATATTTTCATTCAGTCTAATAACAATATGGCAGCCGGTGTGTATATTATTCCCACGCTACTAACGATACGAGAACCAACAGTGTTGCCACTATGGTGCGACTATCTGGCTAGTCAAATGTTTAGACTCTAATACACGTGTGTGTAATCACGTTAAAAACATAAACATTAGTATGTCCCTTCTTCATTTCAGCTGGCCAATTATTTACTCAACTTACATAAGTCCTGGTTGTTAGTTTTCATAAACGATAGTTTAGTACAACTATCGAAAGCTGACGGGGATACAAGTGTGTGCCTCTACAGGAGTAGCTAAAGGGTACAATAAATAAAGTAAAATATCAGAACCCCAAAAAAAGGTAGGAAATAATAAATTGGGGTGTTTTTAAGGATGCTGAGTCCACTACTGTGAACAAAATTAAACGGGGATGAACGGGTGGGGCTCTATCCAGTAGCAAATGATGAATTGGAGTATAAATGTGAGAAGGCAAAGCAAAGGTAGAATATGATCAATCGTAGTGTTTTGGAGATAGCTGAGTCCAATACTGTCTTCCATATTAATTGGGAATGCACGGATGTGGCTCTACGGGAGTAGGAAAGGGGTGAATTGGGGTACAATTGTCAGAAGTCAAAAAAAAAAAAACAATTGAAAATGATCATTCGGGTGGGTTTTATTGGTGCTGAGTCTTTCACCGTTATCGAACGTCAATGGGAATACACGGGTAACCCTCTATGGGAGTAGCAAATAATGAATTGGGGTATAATTGTGAGAAAGCAAAAAAAAACTAGAAAATGATCAAACGTAGTGTTTTGGAGGGTGCTGAGTCCAATACCGTCTACAATATTAAATGGGGATGCTCGGCTGTTGCTCTACAAGAGTAGGAAATTGGTAAATTGGGGTAAAATTTTCAGAAGGCAAAAAAAATATATAAAATGATCACTCGGGAGGTTTTGGAGTGTGCTGTGTCTGTACCGTTATCGAACGTCAATGGGGATATATGGGTGATCCTCTATGGGAGTAGCAAATGATGAATTGGAGTATAAATGTGAGAAGGCAAAACAAAGCTAGAATATGATCAATCGTAGTGTTTTGGAGGTAGCTGAGTCCAATACTGTCTTCCATATTAATTGGGAATGCACGGATGTGGCTCTACGGGAGTAGAAAAGGGGTGAATTGGGGTACAATAGTCAGAAGGCAAAAAAACAATTGAAAATGATCATTCGGGTGGGTTTTAATGGTGCTGAGTCTTTCACCGTTATCGAACGTCAATGGGGATACACGGGTGACCCTCTATGGGAGTAGCAAATGATGAATTGGGGTATAATTGTGAGAAAGCAAAAAAAAGTCGAAAATTATCAACCGTAGTGCTTTGGAGGGTGCTGAGTCCAATACCTCATACAATATTAAACGGGGATGCTCGGTTGTTGCTCTACGAGAGTAGTAAAAATTGGTAAATTGGGGTAAAATTGTCAGAAGGCAAAAAAAAATTTTAAATGATCAATCGGGAGGTTTTGGAGTGTGCTGTGTCTTGTACCGTTATCGAACGTCAATGGAGATGCACGGGTGATCCTCCATGGGAGTAGCAAATAATGAATTGGAGTATAATTTTGAGAAAGCAAAACAAAGCTAGAAAATGATCAATCGTAGTGTTTTGGAAGGTGCTTAGTCCAATACCGTCTTCAATATTAAACAGGGATACAAAGGTGTGCCTCTACGGGAATAGAAAAAGTATGATTTGGGGTAACATTGGCAGAAGGCAAAATAACAAGAAAAAATGATCACTCGGGTGTTTTTATTAATGTTGTCTTTTACAGTTATCGAACGTCAATGGGGATGCACGGGTCATGCTCTATGCTAGTAGCAACTGGTGAATTAGGGTAAAAATTTCAGAAGGTAAAATTAAGGTAGAATATTATGACTTGTAGAGTGAAAGATTCAACCAAATAAGATTTTATTTTGGTATTTTTATCTTTTGGGTGGAATGAACTAGCTGGAGTAAACAGATACTATCATGAAGTAACTATCATGGTCCCTGCCACAAGAATAAAACTGATAATACTGAATGCTGTCGTCATCCTTTCAGAGATCGAAAATAAACATTATACAAACACATTCATGACGGGTTCGATTCCAGGCGCTAATTGGTAACATGTTACAATGTGAAATTTATACCGCCATTTCTCCATCTACTTTCAACATACAACCACACGGGCCGTCTCTTTACAATCAGTTTCGTTTCGGCTACAATAGTACATAGTTGTCTTAGAAATTGTCACATTGATTGTTACAATTCTATTATTTGTTGTTATTTTTAATATGAATTAACGAAATGAAACACAACAAATTTGTTGTTTTTAATAAAAGCAAATGTCCACTAATAAATTTAAACCCTCAATTTAAGTCATTTCTTTATTTAGGTTAGTACACACGGCACTGTCTTATAAAAGGTATTACTCTCTTTGACCTATGTTTGGAAAAAAAGGGAGACAATTGCTAAATCTATGCCTTACGGGTCGCGTTCCTCGTGTCGGTTTCTTCCAGGTCATTGGAAAAAATTAAAATTAATAAATCCACCGCCGCTAGGTTGCTATTTTAAAATTTCCCCGCCCCATTGAAGGTGTTCAGTGCTCTGTCGAATTTTAGGAATAGTTCTCCAGTTCTGTCAGTAAACATAGTGTCATAGTAACAAAAATACGGGAGTGCATGTAGACGATTGTATTGTGAATCAGCAGGTTAGGTGTAGACCGGTATCCATCGATCCTCTGGATTGATTACATGTTTTCAAAACCCTCAGTAGATCTGCAACTAAATGAACGGTTTCATCTTTAACAATATTCAATCTAGATTTCCAGGCGTGTACTGCACGGGTAAAGGCCAAGTACGAATTCAACTTTTTTCTTCTGAATTTCTCATTTAATTATCAGTCTTAGACTTAGTACACTAACTTCTCCTATATCCTTACTTTACGAAAGTACATTTATTCTCATTTAATTTATTTTATCTCATTGAGCTTTCTGCCATAATTTTTAAATTCTATTTCTTTCGTGTTACAATCTTTTAAGAGGTTTTGCAGTTTAAGAACGATTTTGCAGAATTTTTAGACTAATACATCGAATTTTCTTCAAATTTTCTTCTTCAGTGTATTACAAAAATGAAAATTTCAATTTTAAGTTTTTACTGCTTGTAATAAAATAATAAAGGATAAGTAAAGGGTTGGCATAAAGTTTATTTATAGTTTTTAAGTTTTAAGTTTTTAAAGTTAGGCCTATAGTAGAGAAACAACAAATATTGTATCACCTTTACCTCAGGTAGGTAACCAGAAAAATCTACCTATATTGTACATTGTAAATAAAAGAAGGCTTTTATTTGGTCGAATCCCATCTAATGTTAATTTCTTGTTCACGTAGGCCCATTGAACACGTCTATATTTTATAGGTTCAAACGAGCACAAATCACCATTTTCGGATACAATTATGAAACATTGAAATAATAGTATTTCTGTACTTACGACAGCCAAATGTAACAAAAAAACTGTTTTATTTTTCTGTGAGCATATGCTTTAAAAGGGCGCATATAGTATTCTAACAAGGAGTAAAATTTTCACGAAGATATTACATTTTAGTGCCAATAGCAATCAGTATAAACATTTCACCAAGATAAGGGCAAAACATTTTAAGTATTTATTCAAGGATTCATGATCATAGGTAGTTTTGTGCCAATAAAACTAGAGACCAGTTCAGGCGGCTTAGGCAATGGTAAATATACTTTACTTCTAGATCTCTAAAGAATATAATATTATTTAAGGATATAGTTCTTCCCAATGTATATTGCATTGTAGCTAGGCATCAGAGTGAAAAACGATTTCGGTAAGCAATGTAATACATCTATTTTATTTATCCACAATATTTGATTTGACATAAGTTATTATAGGTACAATTGTGTTTGAGTAAAGACCTATTTTTTTCTAAAAGTCCTTTTTTAACTACATTCATTAAATTTTCCGGGTCGTCGTTGTTGCCAGGTTAAAAAATTTATTTAATTCCTCCCTTAGATATGTTCCTGAAGGATGACATTTCACCTTGATTGTGATGTTACTTTCATCAAGACACGTTGAATGCACCTGAAAATATGTCTGATAAGATTTAAGTATATTTTAATCTTCTTCTTTAATTCTATCTTTAACCGCATCCCTCCTGGTATCTACAATTTGATTTATTATTATTATTATGGTGAAAAAATTTACAAATATTTTGGCGAATATAGCTGAGGAACCAGTCTTCAAAAACTAGCTGTAAAATAGCGTTATGCAGAGTGACAGAATGAAATTAGTCACTATGATGGTATTTCTTGTTAAACAAACAAGACGTAAAAGATAATGACTGTTTTGTAGATTTTTTTTCACTTTAAAAAATCTCTCCGTTCTTCGGTCGACATTTTTATAGTTAGTATCAGAATGATTTTAGTTCGTCCGGCTATGTCTGACCTCAAGACAAAGTCTGCTAATACTCAATCACTTCTCAAAACTGTCTTTTGTTTATATATTTTACGAATCCTACCACTAGCAATACCAGTTAATAAATAACTCCTAATTACAAACTTAATATTTCAATTTGAATATTCTCTATTTTTCGTTGATAGAAAATTACTTCAGTTAAGCAACCCTAACCAAGAGCTTATAAAACGTTTTGTAGTCAATCTTTAGACGTTGATAATCATAAATATTTACTACCGATGATCACGGTAGTTTTTCACTATACTTTAGATTTACTGATAATCTCGTTTTATTTTTATGGTAGGCGAACAAAAAGACTATCTACGATCAAAACATTGGGCGTCCTGATATAGATTACAACGGACATCGGCTTTTTTTTAGCTATAATTGCCGACACTTAGTATGGTATTTATATCGTATGGTATCCCCGCAAGCAAGAATCAGTACAGTAGTTTTGAAGAGCCAAGCAACATTAATTTATGTATGTACTGTAATCAATAAAGTTCTACATACGTATTTTATGCATTCTTAATTATAGTATTAGGGTTCATTAGAACTCCTGTTTTTTTCTAGTGTACAGGAAGCTATTTCCGTGTAATCCAAGTTTTCGGTAATCCGACGGTGTCTCGGTCCCATCTACCTCGAATTATCCATGCACTACTGTATTTGTTTCCGTACCAATGATCACCGTACTGGAAACAGTTTTTCATGCAACTCTAAAGTGAGTGAAAATCCCATAGACATTAAAGTTACTTGGGACTAGAATATCGAGGATAAACATAATAGATTTATTACATTGCTTACCGAAAACGTTTTGATTCCTAGCTACACTGCAATATACATTGGGAAGAACTATATCCTGACATATAATCTTCATAGATGTAGAAATAAAGAATTTTAAATATTTACCATTGCTTAAACCGCCTGAACGGCTCTCTAGTTTAATTAGCATATTAACTCCTATGATACACGTATCCTTAAATAAGTACTTAAAATGTTTTGCCCTTATGGTCATAGAATGCGTGTATATATCCACGTGTTCTATCTTTGCTACAATATTTAAATTTTTCAAACTATTTTTGAGTATTTTGGATGAAAAAATTATATATAATGTTATTATTGATAAAAATTATGTTGTATGGCCTATAAATATTGCTAGTTCTTTAATACCTTGGTCATACATTTGGAAGAGTTGAGGTAATGTTGCCAAGTGTTTCATTAGAGTCCTCGATGTAAGTACTTCAGGAATTTGTAAACATGCTATTTTAGCATGCTTTCGTGCACTTAATATGGCCTACGCCATATATTCACTAAAAGCTAATACCAATGTATTCAATAAACATATTAATAAAATAAAACATAGACTACCAGCGGCTAAAGTCGAGGATAGAAACAAATGTTTCCGTCTTTATACGACCATTTTGACGTTGGGAGAATACCATAAAATTACGTTTACGCCGTATGTAAATGAGAGAAAGGGATGGAAAAGATAGAATGCAGAAAGTCAGTTTTTCGGGTCTTCGTCCACGAGAGTACTTGTGGAGTAAGAGCCTTTATCTTTGTTTGGCTTCGACCTATGTTTGTTTACACCAGACAGCCTGATATCGTAATATAAACTGACAACACTCGCACAGATGTCATTTAGGTTCTTGTATACAATACAGAGATTAACGAAAGATGATTCAGTATTTATTAACTACTACTTCAACTACCGTCCTTCAGTTTCTGTCACAATACTACTGCCGTTGTAGCTCAGAGGCACGAAATGTCTAAGTGTGATTTATTGTGTGGTTTAACAATTTATCTTGCATTTACTTTATAAAAATTGCTTTTGAATATTCTGATTGCCTGTGACTAGTATGGTAAACGTAGTTTTATGAGATCAGTTATAAAAAGACTTATAATCGCACGACAATTAACATACACTAATTATCTCTTGTTCACTGATTTTAACTTATATATACAAGAACTTATATATTCTTGTTCACACTTAACTTTATATACAAGATATCATTCGACACAATATAAGCTTTACTTATGTAAACTGGCATTAGAAATAATAACTCAATTTTGACAGCAGTATTTACACAGCTGCTCAGAACATTCTAGACATATTGGCTGTACAAAGACATCTTACAAAGTGTAACTAGTCTTTCTATTTTTTGTTGCTGGACAAATTCTACATTGTTTATAACAATTTATCTATACAAATAGATACAATTTGTAAATTTCTGGAGGTTGCAGTTTTTTGAAATCATCTTCATCGTCAGATGCACTTCGTTGAAATTCGGTATCATGATCTTTTGTTAAATTACTTCTTCACTCTGTTGCACAATTCCCCTATTCTCTTTGATGCCTTCTAAAAGTTGGTCATTAGATACAGCACCTGAATCACTGTCTTCTTCGAGTAACCCGTCGCTGATGGTCAGGCATGATGACGGTAGTTAAAGGTTTAGCTTGGAATTTGTAGATATTGGCATAATAGGTTTTCTGGATATATAAGCCGATAAAGATAAGTCGATGAAATAATGTGGGTCAACAAATTCTTTTTGTCGTTTATTCTAAGTTGTAAAAAGGTTGAAAAAATATAAGGTCTACTTATTTATATTTTTTTTAAATTTACGGTTATTGTATAATTTTTTTCATTAACGGATGGTTGAAAAGTCATTCCACTGCCCCCGCTAACGATACCATCCTTTTTAAAAGAACAAAAGAAAATAACACGTAAAGAGAGAAAATTAATTACCCGAAGAAAAAAGAAAAAACAAACATAAATGTTTAGATAGTCTAAGTAGAATTGGAAAGAAAATATATAACAATTAGGTAGACAGAATACATTTAAACAAAAATTAAATAAAAAAAAACAATTTTTATAAAATTTCAATTTGGGACAAACGGTTATCGTTTTAAGTTGAATCTTTCAAGCATACAGTCTTTAAAATTCTTAAAGCACATGAACAGGCTGCATTGAAACACTGCTCCAAGTTATAAAGATTAGTTTGACAAACATGACGTAAACAAACGTGCTAGAACTGCTATCGGAGTGCCGCCTGTTTATGTTTTCTTATCACAAACATTTCTGTAAATAGTTGTAGCACGACTTCTGTCCAAGACAAGGTCGCGAACCCGATTCTTTCTGTAGGTTATGTTGCATAGTTGGAAACATGCCAATTTCGGGCGATTTATTGTCAATGGAATATATAACCCAAATCACCCCTTGGTAACTCCGTACATCCACGACGAATTATGATGACAATGGACTAGGATCTTCGCAAACCTTCCGAATACGCATTTTTGGGCAATATTTTAGATTCTGGCAAGTTTTACCTCAATTCACCCACAGCGACACCCGCAGTCCCTTCCCGGATTGTGCACGACCAACTTCGGTGCTAGGATTAGACTCAGCATTATTAAAAACCCCGAGTGATCATTTTATAACGATCTCTTAGCCTCTGACTTTTTACCACAATTCTCTCATTGCTACTCCCGTAGAGCCCACACCCGTCCAGCCCTGGTGTCTTTCGATGACGGTATTGAATTCAGCATCCTCAAAAGCCCTAAGGCAGTTATTTATCTGAAAATTTCACCCCAATTTATCACTTTGGTACTTGTGTAGAACCATCGCAGTACATGTCCGGCGACGGCATTCAATTCAGCCTCCTCAAAAACCTCCGAGTGGTAAATTTCAAGTAATTTTTTGACTTTTTTACCCCAAATCATTCCTTTGGGACTCACGTAGAGTCACATACGTCCATCCCCGGTGACTTTCTATTACGCCATTGAATTCAGCATGCCTGTCTAGATGACGTCATTGAATTTAGCATCCTCAGAAACCCGCGAATGACTTTTTCCCGCCATTCTTAGGCATCCGACATTTTGACCCTAATTCAGTTCCTTTGGTGCATGGGTTTAGCCTCACCAGTACATCCCCGGAGACTTTCGATGACGGCATTGGATTCAGCATCCTCGCGATACTTAGGCAGATATTATCCAGCGATTTTTTGACTTCTGACATATTCACCCCAATTCACCCCTTTGGTACTAGCGTGAAACTACAACAGTGCATCCCCGGCGACATTCGGGGACGACATTAAATTCCGCCTTACCGAAAACCCTCGAGTGGATATTTTCTAGTTATTTTTTGACTTTTGACTTTTTTACCCCAAATCATCTCTTTGGTACATACGTAGAGTCACATCCGGTCCATCCCCGCTGATTCTAGATAACGCAATTGAATTTAGCACCCTCAAAAACCCCCGAACCGTAATTTTCCCACAATTCTTAGGCATCTGACATTTTTACACAAATTCAACCCCTTTGGTACATTGGTTTAGCCTCACAAGTACATCCCCGGCGTCTTCCGATGACAGCATTGAATTCAGCATCCTCGAAAACCCCCGAGCGGATATTTTTCAGCGATTCTTTGACCTCTGACATCCTCACCCCAATTCACCCCTTTGGTACTCTCGTGGAACCACACCAATGCATTCCCTGTGACATTCGGTGACGGCATTGCATTCCGCCTCATCAAAATTCCCCGAGTTGTTATTTTCTAGTAATTTTTTGACTTTTGACATTTCTACCCCAAATCATCCCTTTGGCACTCACGTAGAGTATCATTTGTCCATCCCCGGTGACTTTCAATTTCGGAATTGAATTCAGCATCCTCAAAAACCCCCGAGTGGTTATGTTCCAGAGATTTTTTAACTTTTGACTTTTCACCCCAATTCACCCCTTTGGTACTCGCGTGGAACCACATCAGTGCATCCCCGGCGACTTTCGGGGACGACATTAAATTCCGCCTTACAAAAAACCCCCGAGTGGATATATTCTAGTTATTTTTTTGACTTTTGACTTTTTTACCCCAAATCATCCCTTTCGTACTTACGTAAAATCACATCCGGTCCATCACCGGTGACTCTAGATAACGCAATTGAATTTAGCATCCTCAAAAACCCCCGAACCATAATTATCCCGCGATTCTTAGGCATCTGACATTTTTACCTTAATTCAACCTCTTTGGTACATGGGTTTAGCCTCACCAGTACATCCCCGGTGACTTTCGATGACGGCATTGAATTCAGCATACTCAAAAACCCCCGAGAGGTCACTTTCCAGCGATTTTTAGTCCAATTCAAATATATACATTACGTAGTAACATTGATATCTATGTGGATGCCAGCAATGTTGCCAAGTTTGTGGCTGCCATAATGTTAGGTAATGGTTTAAATATACATTAAATTTATATACAGAAAGCGACCATGCTGCCCCTGGCTGAAATGTTACGAACTTGTGATATACAAATCCCGTTCACTCTGCTATCAATACGAGCACCGTTTGGTTATTACAAATTATTTTTTAAAAATTCAGAACGACCATAAAACTTCCAAATACAGTATAGCTCCAATAAAACACTTCTTTTTACACTTATTGACATGATTTTTATTTCGATTATTGTCAAAGGGATTACATTATCATGGATTACTATGTGGCAGCCGTATACGGCTGCCACAAGTACCCGGCTGCCAGTTTGAATGCAAAATGACCAATGTATGGTCTCCGTATTGTTAGCAGGCTATATATATATATATATATATATATATATATATATATATATATATATATATATATATAAATTCAATTGAGTGTACCTATTTGCACAGACCGTTTTCTTGTAAACAATGAAAGCCTTCGTCAAATTCATTCTTCTTTACTCAATATTAGTATTTTTCATCCAGCCAATAGTTCTTGCTTCATTTTCTACACGTTCCATGTTGCATCAAATCCCCTTTAAAAACGTATAATCTTCTTCTCTTTGTTGTAATGTCCACATTTCTGCAATCTAATTTCAATTCAGTGTTTAAAAGGTAGAAGTAAAATATTTCTTCTTTAAATAAATCAACCCTTTCCTACCATATAACTTCTTTTTAATGTTTATTTGTGGCCATTTATTTCACAACATTGCTCATTTCTAATTTCTGCATTTACTTCATTTTCATTTGATAACTGTGATCCGTTCTTCTTATCACAGAAGATTTTTAATAATGCTGAGTCTAATCCTAGCACCGAAGTTGGTCGTGCACAATCCGGGAAGGGACTGCGGGTGTCGCTGTGGGTGAATTGAGGTAAAACTTGCCAGAATCTAAAATATTGCCCAAAAATGCGTATTCGGAAGGTTTGCGAAGATCCTAGTCCATTGTCATCATAATTCGTCGTGGATGTACGGAGTTACCAAGGGGTGATTTGGGTTATATATTCCATTGACAATAAATCGCCCGAAATTGGCATGTTTCCAACTATGCAACATAACCTACAGAAAGAATCGGGTTCGCGACCTTGTCTTGGACAGAAGTCGTGCTACAACTATTTACAGAAATGTTTGTGATAAGAAAACATAAACAGGCGGCACTCCGATAGCAGTTCTAGCACGTTTGTTTACGTCATGTTTGTCAAACTAATCTTTATAACTTGGAGCAGTGTTTCAATGCAGCCTGTTCATGTGCTTTAAGAATTTTAAAGACTGTATGCTTGAAAGATTCAACTTAAAACGATAACCGTTTGTCCCAAATTGAAATTTTATAAAAATTGTTTTTTTTATTTAATTTTTGTTTAAATGTATTCTGTCTACCTAATTGTTATATATTTTCTTTCCAATTCTACTTAGACTATCTAAACATTTATGTTTGTTTTTTCTTTTTTCTTCGGGTAATTAATTTTCTCTCTTTACGTGTTATTTTCTTTTGTTCTTTTAGAAAGGATGGTATCGTTAGCGGGGGCAGTGGAATGACTTTTCAACCATCCGTTAATGAAAAAAATTATACAATAACCGTAAATTTAAAAAAAATATAAATAAGTAGACCTTATATTTTTTCAACCTTTTTACAACTTAGAATAAACGACAAAAAGAATTTGTTGACCCACATTATTTCATCGACTTATCTTTATCGGCTTATATATCCAGAAAACCTATTATGCCAATATCTACAAATTCCAAGCTAAACCTTTAACTACCGTCATCATGCCTGACCATCAGCGACGGGTTACTCGAAGAAGACAGTGATTCAGGTGCTGTATCTAATGACCAACTTTTAGAAGGCATCAAAGAGAATAGGGGAATTGTGCAACAGAGTGAAGAAGTAATTTAACAAAAGATCATGATACCGAATTTCAACGAAGTGCATCTGACGATGAAGATGATTTCAAAAAACTGCAACCTCCAGAAATTTACAAATTGTATCTATTTGTATAGATAAATTGTTATAAACAATGTAGAATTTGTCCAGCAACAAAAAATAGAAAGACTAGTTACACTTTGTAAGATGTCTTTGTACAGCCAATATGTCTAGAATGTTCTGAGCAGCTGTGTAAATACTGCTGTCAAAATTGAGTTATTATTTCTAATGCCAGTTTACATAAGTAAAGCTTATATTGTGTCGAATGATATCTTGTATATAAAGTTAAGTGTGAACAAGAATATATAAGTTCTTGTATATATAAGTTAAAATCAGTGAACAAGAGATAATTAGTGTATGTTAATTGTCGTGCGATTATAAGTCTTTTTATAACTGATCTCATAAAACTACGTTTACCATACTAGTCACAGGCAATCAGAATATTCAAAAGCAATTTTTATAAAGTAAATGCAAGATAAATTGTTAAACCACACAATAAATCACACTTAGACATTTCGTGCCTCTGAGCTACAACGGCAGTAGTATTGTGACAGAAACTGAAGGACGGTAGTTGAAGTAGTAGTTAATAAATACTGAATCATCTTTCGTTAATCTCTGTATTGTATACAAGAACCTAAATGACATCTGTGCGAGTGTTGTCAGTTTATATTACGATATCAGGCTGTCTGGTGTAAACAAACATAGGTCGAAGCCAAACAAAGATAAAGGCTCTTACTCCACAAGTACTCTCGTGGACGAAGACCCGAAAAACTGACTTTCTGCATTCTATCTTTTCCATCCCTTTCTCTCATTTACATACGGCGTAAACGTAATTTTATGGTATTCTCCCAACGTCAAAATGGTCGTATAAAGACGGAAACATTTGTTTCTATCCTCGACTTTAGCCGCTGGTAGTCTATGTTTTATTTTATTAATATGTTTATTGAATACATTGGTATTAGCTTTTAGTGAATATATGGCGTAGGCCATATTAAGTGCACGAAAGCATGCTAAAATAGCATGTTTACAAATTCCTGAAGTACTTACATCGAGGACTCTAATGAAACACTTGGCAACATTACCTCAACTCTTCCAAATGTATGACCAAGGTATTAAAGAACTAGCAATATTTATAGGCCATACAACATAATTTTTATCAATAATAACATTATATATAATTTTTTCATCCAAAATACTCAAAAATAGTTTGAAAAATTTAAATATTGTAGCAAAGATAGAACACGTGGATATATACACGCATTCTATGACCATAAGGGCAAAACATTTTAAGTACTTATTTAAGGATACGTGTATCATAGGAGTTAATATGCTAATTAAACTAGAGAGCCGTTCAGGCGGTTTAAGCAATGGTAAATATTTAAAATTCTTTATTTCTACATCTATGAAGATTATATGTCAGGATATAGTTCTTCCCAATGTATATTGCAGTGTAGCTAGGAATCAAAACGTTTTCGGTAAGCAATGTAATAAATCTATTATGTTTATCCTCGATATTCTAGTCCCAAGTAACTTTAATGTCTATGGGATTTTCACTCACTTTAGAGTTGCATGAAAAACTGTTTCCAGTACGGTGATCATTGGTACGGAAACAAATACAGTAGTGCATGGATAATTCGAGGTAGATGGGACCGAGACACCGTCGGATTACCGAAAACTTGGATTACACGGAAATAGCTTCCTGTACACTAGAAAAAAACAGGAGTTCTAATGAACCCTAATACTATAATTAAGAATGCATAAAATACGTATGTAGAACTTTATTGATTACAGTACATACATAAATTAATGTTGCTTGGCTCTTCAAAACTACTGTACTGATTCTTGCTTGCGGGGATACCATACGATATAAATACCATACTAAGTGTCGGCAATTATAGCTAAAAAAAAGCCGATGTCCGTTGTAATCTATATCAGGACGCCCAATGTTTTGATCGTAGATAGTCTTTTTGTTCGCCTACCATAAAAATAAAACGAGATTATCAGTAAATCTAAAGTATAGTGAAAAACTACCGTGATCATCGGTAGTAAATATTTATGATTATCAACGTCTAAAGATTGACTACAAAACGTTTTATAAGCTCTTGGTTAGGGTTGCTTAACTGAAGTAATTTTCTATCAACGAAAAATAGAGAATATTCAAATTGAAATATTAAGTTTGTAATTAGGAGTTATTTATTAACTGGTATTGCTAGTGGTAGGATTCGTAAAATATATAAACAAAAGACAGTTTTGAGAAGTGATTGAGTATTAGCAGACTTTGTCTTGAGGTCAGACATAGCCGGACGAACTAAAATCATTCTGATACTAACTATAAAAATGTCGACCGAAGAACGGAGAGATTTTTTAAAGTGAAAAAAAATCTACAAAACAGTCATTATCTTTTACGTCTTGTTTGTTTAACAAGAAATACCATCATAGTGACTAATTTCATTCTGTCACTCTGCATAACGCTATTTTACAGCTAGTTTTTGAAGACTGGTTCCTCAGCTATATTCGCCAAAATATTTGTAAATTTTTTCACCATAATAATAATAATAAATCAAATTGTAGATACCAGGAGGGATGCGGTTAAAGATAGAATTAAAGAAGAAGATTAAAATATACTTAAATCTTATCAGACATATTTTCAGGTGCATTCAACGTGTCTTGATGAAAGTAACATCACAATCAAGGTGAAATGTCATCCTTCAGGAACATATCTAAGGGAGGAATTAAATAAATTTTTTAACCTGGCAACAACGACGACCCGGAAAATTTAATGAATGTAGTTAAAAAAGGACTTTTAGAAAAAAATAGGTCTTTACTCAAACACAATTGTACCTATAATAACTTATGTCAAATCAAATATTGTAGATAAATAAAATAGATGTATTACATTGCTTACCGAAATCGTTTTTCACTCTGATGCCTAGCTACAATGCAATATACATTGGGAAGAACTATATCCTTAAATAATATTATATTCTTTAGAGATCTAGAAGTAAAGTATATTTACCATTGCCTAAGCCGCCTGAACTGGTCTCTAGTTTTATTGGCACAAAACTACCTATGATCATGAATCCTTGAATAAATACTTAAAATGTTTTGCCCTTATCTTGGTGAAATGTTTATACTGATTGCTATTGGCACTAAAATGTAATATCTTCGTGAAAATTTTACTCCTTGTTAGAATACTATATGCGCCCTTTTAAAGCATATGCTCACAGAAAAATAAAACAGTTTTTTTGTTACATTTGGCTGTCGTAAGTACAGAAATACTATTATTTCAATGTTTCATAATTGTATCCGAAAATGGTGATTTGTGCTCGTTTGAACCTATAAAATATAGACGTGTTCAATGGGCCTACGTGAACAAGAAATTAACATTAGATGGGATTCGACCAAATAAAAGCCTTCTTTTATTTACAATGTACAATATAGGTAGATTTTTCTGGTTACCTACCTGAGGTAAAGGTGATACAATATTTGTTGTTTCTCTACTATAGGCCTAACTTTAAAAACTTAAAACTTAAAAACTATAAATAAACTTTATGCCAACCCTTTACTTATCCTTTATTATTTTATTACAAGCAGTAAAAACTTAAAATTGAAATTTTCATTTTTGTAATACACTGAAGAAGAAAATTTGAAGAAAATTCGATGTATTAGTCTAAAAATTCTGCAAAATCGTTCTTAAACTGCAAACCTCTTAAAAGATTGTAACACGAAAGAAATAGAATTTAAAAATTATGGCAGAAAGCTCAATGAGATAAAATAAATTAAATGAGAATAAATGTACTTTCGTAAAGTAAGGATATAGGAGAAGTTAGTGTACTAAGTCTAAGACTGATAATTAAATGAGAAATTCAGAAGAAAAAAGTTGAATTCGTACTTGGCCTTTACCCGTGCAGTACACGCCTGGAAATCTAGATTGAATATTGTTAAAGATGAAACCGTTCATTTAGTTGCAGATCTACTGAGGGTTTTGAAAACATGTAATCAATCCAGAGGATCGATGGATACCGGTCTACACCTAACCTGCTGATTCACAATACAATCGTCTACATGCACTCCCGTATTTTTGTTACTATGACACTATGTTTACTGACAGAACTGGAGAACTATTCCTAAAATTCGACAGAGCACTGAACACCTTCAATGGGGCGGGGAAATTTTAAAATAGCAACCTAGCGGCGGTGGATTTATTAATTTTAATTTTTTCCAATGACCTGGAAGAAACCGACACGAGGAACGCGACCCGTAAGGCATAGATTTAGCAATTGTCTCCCTTTTTTTCCAAACATAGGTCAAAGAGAGTAATACCTTTTATAAGACAGTGCCGTGTGTACTAACCTAAATAAAGAAATGACTTAAATTGAGGGTTTAAATTTATTAGTGGACATTTGCTTTTATTAAAAACAACAAATTTGTTGTGTTTCATTTCGTTAATTCATATTAAAAATAACAACAAATAATAGAATTGTAACAATCAATGTGACAATTTCTAAGACAACTATGTACTATTGTAGCCGAAACGAAACTGATTGTAAAGAGACGTCCCGTGTGGTTGTATGTTGAAAGTAGATGGAGAAATGGCGGTATAAATTTCACATTGTAACATGTTACCAATTAGCGCCTGGAATCGAACCCGTCATGAATGTGTTTGTATAATGTTTATTTTCGATCTCTGAAAGGATGACGACAGCATTCAGTATTATCAGTTTTATTCTTGTGGCAGGGACCATGATAGTTACTTCATGATAGTATCTGTTTACTCCAGCTAGTTCATTCCACCCAAAAGATAAAAATACCAAAATAAAATCTTATTTGGTTGAATCTTTCACTCTACAAGTCATAATATTCTACCTTAATTTTACCTTCTGAAATTTTTACCCTAATTCACCAGTTGCTACTAGCATAGAGCATGACCCGTGCATCCCCATTGACGTTCGATAACTGTAAAAGACAACATTAATAAAAACACCCGAGTGATCATTTTTTCTTGTTATTTTGCCTTCTGCCAATGTTACCCCAAATCATACTTTTTCTATTCCCGTAGAGGCACACCTTTGTATCCCTGTTTAATATTGAAGACGGTATTGGACTAAGCACCTTCCAAAACACTACGATTGATCATTTTCTAGCTTTGTTTTGCTTTCTCAAAATTATACTCCAATTCATCATTTGCTACTCCCATAGAGGATCACCCGTGCATCTCCATTGACGTTCGATAACGGTACAAGACACAGCACACTCCAAAACCTCCCGATTGATCATTTAAAATTTTTTTTTGCCTTCTGACAATTTTACCCCAATTTACCAATTTTTACTACTCTCGTAGAGCAACAACCGAGCATCCCCGTTTAATATTGTATGAGGTATTGGACTCAGCACCCTCCAAAGCACTACGGTTGATAATTTTCGACTTTTTTTTGCTTTCTCACAATTATACCCCAATTCATCATTTGCTACTCCCATAGAGGGTCACCCGTGTATCCCCATTGACGTTCGATAACGGTGAAAGACTCAGCACCATTAAAACCCACCCGAATGATCATTTTCAATTGTTTTTTTGCCTTCTGACTATTGTACCCCAATTCACCCCTTTTCTACTCCCGTAGAGCCACATCCGTGCATTCCCAATTAATATGGAAGACAGTATTGGACTCAGCTACCTCCAAAACACTACGATTGATCATATTCTAGCTTTGTTTTGCCTTCTCACATTTATACGCCAATTCATCATTTGCTACTCCCATAGAGGATCACCCATATATCCCCATTGACGTTCGATAACGGTACAGACACAGCACACTCCAAAACCTCCCGAGTGATCATTTTATATATTTTTTTTGCCTTCTGAAAATTTTACCCCAATTTACCAATTTCCTACTCTTGTAGAGCAACAGCCGAGCATCCCCATTTAATATTGTAGACGGTATTGGACTCAGCACCCTCCAAAACACTACGTTTGATCATTTTCTAGTTTTTTTTTGCTTTCTCACAATTATACCCCAATTCATTATTTGCTACTCCCATAGAGGGTTACCCGTGTATTCCCATTGACGTTCGATAACGGTGAAAGACTCAGCACCAATAAAACCCACCCGAATGATCATTTTCAATTGTTTTTTTTTTTTTGACTTCTGACAATTGTACCCCAATTCACCCCTTTCCTACTCCCGTAGAGCCACATCCGTGCATTCCCAATTAATATGGAAGACAGTATTGGACTCAGCTATCTCCAAAACACTACGATTGATCATATTCTACCTTTGCTTTGCCTTCTCACATTTATACTCCAATTCATCATTTGCTACTGGATAGAGCCCCACCCGTTCATCCCCGTTTAATTTTGTTCACAGTAGTGGACTCAGCATCCTTAAAAACACCCCAATTTATTATTTCCTACCTTTTTTTGGGGTTCTGATATTTTACTTTATTTATTGTACCCTTTAGCTACTCCTGTAGAGGCACACACTTGTATCCCCGTCAGCTTTCGATAGTTGTACTAAACTATCGTTTATGAAAACTAACAACCAGGACTTATGTAAGTTGAGTAAATAATTGGCCAGCTGAAATGAAGAAGGGACATACTAATGTTTATGTTTTTAACGTGATTACACACACGTGTATTAGAGTCTAAACATTTGACTAGCCAGATAGTCGCACCATAGTGGCAACACTGTTGGTTCTCGTATCGTTAGTAGCGTGGGAATAATATACACACCGGCTGCCATATTGTTATTAGACTGAATGAAAATATACACTGGCTGCCATATTGTTGCCTAAATAAAATGCTGCCGTATTGATAGTACTTCAGTCAATTTTGTATTTTTAAAATTTTATTGAATTAAAGTACATGGAGTAGTATATATATATATATATATACATATATATATATATATATATACCTATATATATATATATATATATATATATATGCACGCATATAAAGATAATTACCATGAAAAGCAAAATGAAGAAAAAGATGTAAAATTTAAAAATGGCTTGGAAATGAAGGACTGAAAACTTTCAATGTATTAATAAATGGAATTAGAATTTAGTTAGGTTTCCTGTTACACTAATAAACAAACTATATTAGGGGGAAATAAAGACTACTTACAAAAGGACAGAGTCCTGCGGGAAGCAGGATCTCGTGATTTTGATGGGAATTGTGCAGTGTCACTTACAGACAGTAATTTTGGCGTTTGTGTAACGCAATGTCTCGTTCCTCCTCATTCTCCTCGGCAATGCTGTCAAGAGTAGGTGTGAACATTAATCCGGGATATCCAAAAGCTTGTAATCTTTCTAAGCGTAACATGTAGCTCATGTAACTATCGTCGCAAGTCTGAAAAGGGCAAAAAATCAATTATTCATGTGTAATAAATGTACAGTTTTTTAATGTAATTAACAATATTTTTTTTGCTTTGTGCAACCAAAGAATTTATCATATTAATAAAAAGGTGAAACTTAGAATTGGGAATATTTCTCATATAAATTTTATAAAGTCTCTCATATGGTTAGGAAACATAAAGTGTTTAAAAGCATAATTTAAGAAGCATAATTCATCGTTGCTACGTAACTGATGAATAACAATAAAAAATACAAAGACGGTGAATTAAAATTTCTTTCTAAAGTAAAAACTCAAGAAAAATTGATAACAATATGGATTGAGCCCATAATAGCAGAGATGAAAAACGTATTATGAGTTATCATTCATCAGAAAGAAGTGATAGTAGATTTTATACTAATAACAGTTTACCTGTACTTCTTGTAAACTATAGTGAGAAATTGTTAAAATATTATATAAGTTAAATAAATTGTTGCTACTTTCCGAATGATCGGTGGCTAGGCCCTTGTGTTGTGTCAACCACTTCGCCATAATCTACTTCCTCCACTATTAAAAACAAAACAATTTAAGTTATATTTTCATTCAATATTTTATACAAAAACAAATATTGATTAAATGGAAAAAACAACTTATATATGAAAACTAAGCTATATTTTATACGTTCGTTAAGAATGAATCAAATAGAAGTCCCAGGTTCTATTTCAAGGTATTGTGCGAAACTAATCTGTTGAGAATAGTTTGAGAACATATAAGTTTAACAGTAGATAGGTAATATGTATGTTTTTGCTTGCGACTAATAAGAGTTTATCAGCATTACTTATAAACTGGCGTGATAAAATGTTAGTGAAAAAATAGATTATTGCTACTTACCGAATGATCGGGGGCTATGCCATTGTGCATTGTCGATCACTTCGTCATAGTCTACTTCCTCCACTATAACAAATAAAACAACTCAAGTTACATTATTATTCAACACTTATTGATTGAATTGAATAACACTTTAAATGTGGAATTGAAGTTATATTTCAATAGATCGTCAATTTTGAACCTTTTCACGAACCTGGGAAGGTTCTATTTCAAAGGATTTGCAAAACTATTTTTTTAATATTTTGAAAATATATTAAGTTCAACAGTAGAGAGATTCAATGTATGTTTATATTTGCTATATATAAGCTACATCATAATCAATTTTTTTTTATTTCACATAGGAAAACGTCTTTACAGTGGTGTTTGTATGAGATTAAATAAATTAAAATCAATGACAAACAAGAATAACTCCTCACATTTGTTACAATGTTTTTATATCAATATTTGACTCACATGCTTTATTCTAACAGCTATGTATAAAAATCCTCCTTTATCGAAGGGTTCAGTAAAACTAAAGTCTTAAAATCCTGAATGTCATGATCTTATATTTCCTGCAAATAATCCAAGTAAAGTCTAAGAAATTTTATTCAAACTAAAAGTGTTCATATAACTGTTTTGTAGCTCTAAGAGTTTGTTTGTACTGAGCGTAGCTAATAACCGATGTGGTAATTCCACTTCAAGCTTTATATTATTAATAAATAATACAGTTTTGATTTTATTATATAATTTATTTTCTACTTCCGAAACGAGTACGGGGAGAGCGACAAAATACCTGCAAATACCTCGAAATGCCGCATGAACTGCCTAAAGACATGGTTCCTCAAGAAACAAGTAAAAGAAGAGAAACTGATTATTCGTAGCAAACCAAAAGAAGAAAGCAAATGTATGAGAGTTATTCACGCTTTATAATTATTTATTAACACATCGAGTAAACATTGCGGCCGAATAGGGGAACACTAACAGCAGTAACTCACACATTTTCTGCAAGCAATGTTTACACAGTCCGGTAGTAGTGGGGATAATATTCCCTTCTTTGGCAGAAATGTTTTCTCAGTCAAGTAGTATTTCAAATATTTTCCGACTTAATATTTACTTGGTCTAATTCGTAGCTTTTAATACAAATACTAACATAATTTATGTAAAAATAAAATGTAAAAGATTTTAAAATAATTACCTTCTTTCTCCTTCTTCCTGGCGCAGAAGCACCACGTGACTGTAACAAGATAAGGTATAATTGTATTAACTATGTAATTATACAAGCTACAAAGTATTAGCTGCATCGGTAGAACAATGATTGCTTGGATTGAATTAATGCTTATTCTCACTGAATATGTTGTTTATCATTAGAATATACATATTTATTATTAAACACGTGCTTACACAAGCACACACGCATAGAATGTTTAAATAATCACACACACACACACACACACACACAAACACACACTCACACACACACAAACACACACAAACACACACACACACACACTAAGATACACACTCTCTCTCTCTCTCTCTCTCTCACACACACACACACACACACTCTCTCACACTCAAAGATACACA
Source organism: Prosapia bicincta (assembly GCA_036971475.1). Classification (NCBI taxonomy): domain Eukaryota; kingdom Metazoa; phylum Arthropoda; class Insecta; order Hemiptera; family Cercopidae; genus Prosapia; species Prosapia bicincta. Next base: position 38,105,396 of record JBAIZL010000003.1, read on the forward strand.
CACACACTCTCTCTCTCTTTCACACACACACACACACACACACACATACTCTCACACTCAAAGACACACACACACACACACACACACACACACACACACACACGCGCGCGCACATACACACACACACACATACACTCCCACTCACACACACACACACACACACACTCTTCTCTCTCTCACACATACACACACACACACACACACACACACACACACACACACACACACAACCAAACCCACCACTAAAAAATAGACAACCTAATTATACGATATTGTCTTTGAAACAATGTTGCAGTTAAAGCTAAACTAAATATTTAAATTTTTTTTTTTCATATTCAACTTGCAGCTATTTTTCAGGTGGGGTCGTAACAAAATTGTAAGCTGTTATAAAAATCTCAGAAGGAAGTTCAATTTTATATATTTGTTTCAAGGGAATGACAATAGTCACCTGATTGAAGGAGTGATAATATATGATTTGGGATTGTACGTAAAGCATGGATTAAACATTTGACTTGAAGCAATTTCAAATGAATTAAACGCCTGCAAAATTATTATAGTAGAAGCAGTAAAGAAAAAGGCTGACGCCAATAAATACTGAGTTTATTACTGACATCAATATGCAATCTAGATATTCGTGAATAAAATTAACAAAGTCTATCAGTTCAAATCCTTGGACCAATAAATATATGATATTAATAGAGTGTCTAATTCTAAAGTAATTTGTTTATAATTACCTCTAAAAAATAAAAAGTACTTCAATACGATATTTAGTGTTAGTTAAATATATTTCTTGCAGTAAGGCAGAAGCCTCAGAAGATGGCAGACACCATTACACCGAAATATGGGCCTAAATAGGGTTATAGGCTATATTGTTATTACATCTATATAAACCTTTTGTGTGAGTTATATTTTTAATAACATATTACCAATGATTATTATAAAAAATAATAGCCTAAAGGAGACTTACTATTAACAATAGTAGGTACTTCTGTCTAAACGTAGGTAGTAATGCACCACTAACTACTCAGAAGTCTTATATTAGAATAGCGCACAGCAATGAGAAGGTTTATCGAAGCACTGTATAATAAACAAAAACATATAAAGTGGAACATTCCATATATAGGGCAAAAGTTTAAAATCCTCACTATTAACATTAGGAAAACACAACGGATAAACAAATATAACTAGAAGCAGGCATGAAGGTAGAAGATCTTCTATTTATTGAACAAAAGCAGAAATATAACAGTGTTAATTAATATAGGGCAGGAGTATAAGCAGTCATGTTGGAACATTGCAAACGGAAAAAGTGTCAAAGTTTTCAAGAAATGACAAGGAAGAAATTTTGTACAAGTTTTGACCGAAGAAAAGAAACAAAATGAAAAGAAATTATATCTAAATAAAGTACACGCTTTGGTAAACTGGTATTTGAATGGTATGATAATTTCAAAATAGAAATTGTTAAGCTAATACATTGATTTAACTTTGTATTTACGTCAAGTTAATACTATAGGTAGTTAAAGAGAGCTTATGAAAAAATAAACAAAATTTAAATATAACTAGATATTTTTACTTTTTTGTTATGTATTTTTAACAGCTGTTTTAAATAACAAATTAGTTCGTTGAAAATTTAGTTGTAATTAATTAAAAGTTAAATCGACTTATTTGACATTTTGTTATAAAAGTATAAACTTTGTCACTTCCAGTTTTAGGAGGTAAATCATTATTAAATCCTGAGATAACACTATCTACATTATAAAGCACTCCATTTGGCTCTAAACATTTTAACCTATCTAAAGTCAAATCTTTCAACCTTCCCACAGGAACAATTTCCTTGAAATACCGTCTATACATATAGAAACGGAATATCTTTTCAGCTTATGATACATCGCAGATTTGGAGGCAAAAGTCGATAAACACAAATAGCGCTAACCACATCCCCACATGGCTTATTTGTGCTTTATTCGACATTTACACTCGCGAAGGTTCGAATGTATCGTAATATAAAAGAATATTCGGTCTGGAAATAATCTATTCTGCAAGTGTCAATATTTACCGGGGAATATCGACATTTTATAGTTTTGTTCTATTACAGTACATAGTTATAAGGAGGAATCCAGTGTATGTGTTTCATGGATATGTAGGAGTAGGGTTGAATACGTTTTTGTAGAAACAATTCGTAGGTTAGATATAGTAATATTTACTAGATTAGGTTACACTAACTGGGAGATATGGGTCGTTTCTAACTAGAATCGATTCAAATGAGCCAATATAGTATGTTAGGTAAGAGCAAGTGATGTCAATTTGTTAAGTTTAACGTAAGGTCACACACAAGTAAAGTTCTTTCCAAGGGAGCCTATCATGAGCTGAGGAAAGCATTACTTAGAGTTAGCCTATACAAAGTTAGTTGTTGGTTTTTATACCATCTATGTAAAACAGAAGCATTGAGTAGGTGAAATAATACTAAAATTAAATGAATATGTCAAGGAAAACTTACAAACTTTCAAAAAGCCCTTCAGTTTCATAGTTTTGATGCTAATCAAAAATAGTTTGAAGCAAAAGTGTTTTACGAGACTATGGTAATGTAAATGCTGTTTAATTTTGATTGTTAGTTTTTATACTAATTGTTAAATATTTTTTATATTTGGAGTAATGTTAAACATGTAACCACTTAAGGGTTCTTATTAGATTGACAAAATCTTCCTAGCTTTTAAGTGAAGTAAATGTTTGAAAATCTTACGACAAAGTATTTTCTACCGCACTAAGCAATATTCGTCAGTGTCTCGTCAAATGTTCATCAATGTGGTAAGAAATGTTTGTCTCAGTACGTTTTTCTTAATTACCATGAATTATAAATTGGACAAGTCTTAGTTGTTAATAAAATAACAGGTGAGACAAAAAATGTATGTTTCCAGTTCGGATTGGGCCAATTATATAGTACGGACAGTAAAACCAAATTTATCGTATGGGTTTAATTAAAGAAAAATAAGAGTTTGATGTCATCCTAAATTAAATATTTGAAACCTTTTAGCAATACATCAAGGTAAGAGATCTTAAGGCAGGAGGTGCATCCATTGTGATGTCACTCTTAAGGCAGGAGGTACAGCCATTAAGATGTCACTATTAAGGCAGGAGGTGTAGCTATTGAAGTATCACTCTTAAGGCAGGAGGTTCAGCTACTGATGTGTCATTCTCAAAGCAGGAAGTGAATCCATTGAGGGGTCACTCTTAATGCTGAATGTGCAGGCATCGAGGTTTCTCTCTTAAGAGAGGATGTGCAGCAATTGATATGTCACTCTGATGCCAAGAGGTGCAGGCATCGAAGTATCACACTTAAGGCTGGAGGTGTATTTATTGAAGTGTCACTCTTAAGGCAGGAGGGGCAGCTATCATGATATCACTCTTAAGGCAAAAGGTGTAGCTATTTAAGTGTTACTCTCAAGGCAGGTTGTGCAGCTTGATGTATAACTCTTAAGTTTCCCACTTCTGACTTTGTAGTTTTTCAAATTTATGACACGCCTGTGATTCTCCAAAACATCTATTCTTATAGTCACGCAAAACACACCTGTGAAAGAAGTATAGTTTCTGTCGCGCTGTTTTTGTTGGTATAGCCAATGGTCTAAGAAACTATTTGGTAAATAAACAAATAAATATATGCATATATATATATATATATACATATATATATATATATATATATATATATATATATATATATATGTATATATATATATATATATATATATATATATATATATATATATATATATATATATATATACATACATATATCTTTATGGTTCGTCAAAATCATGAGAGAATTCATATTATACACCCACGCAATGTATTAACGGTTTATGCACAAGCAATAATTAACCATGTTATTGCTGTGATGTGTCAATTCCTACAACCATACAGTTTTTATCACCTATAGCTTATAGCATTGGTCTACACCAGTGGTTCTCAACCGGTGGTACGCGTACCACCGGTGGTACGCGGGGACATTTCAGGTGGTACGCAGTCATATATTAATAATAACAATATAAAACGGTTACGATGCAACATTTCCGCGTTAAGAATACAATTCCTCCGTCTGTGTTGTACATATAATAGTGGCAGTTTGACGCTGACCTTGCCGCTACACAAACAACCCGAGTGACTCAATTCCTTCTCCCACTCCTCACCCCCGCTACTCATCACGATTACGACCATCCCACCCCGTCAGTTTTGTTTTGACAGTGGCATGAGCTGGTGTCAAGTTCTTTTGTGTTACTTTCTCACCCAGTAGTTTCATTCTGATGCCAATGTTAGCTGTTTTTCGATTGTGTTCCATGAGGTGAAGTTTAGTTTTAGTTTTTAGTAGTAATTCAGCATAGTTTTTAGTGGACATAATGAAGCGATATTTGACTAACCCCTCCACCTCTAAGGACAGTCAAAAGAAGATTAAACCTCAGCCAAATCGTAAGTACGATGCAGCGTATTTACAGTTAGGATTTATAGTAAAACCTGGCACAGAAAATAACGATAATCCTATTCCACAATGTGTTGTATGTTCAGAAACACCTTCAAATCAGAGTATGAAGCCTTCCTTACTAAAGCTGCACTAGACTACTAAGCATCCCGATTTGGTTGACAAACCTATTGAATTTTTTCAAAGAAAATCTGAATTATGTAAGAGAGAAAATCACTGCATGGCAAAATTTGTAAATATAGACGAAAAACTGGTCAAAGCATCGTACCTTGCCAGTTATAGAATAGCTAAAGAAGGGAAGCCTCATACAATTGGCGAAACACTTTTACTTCCGGTCGCTAAGGATATGGTCGAGGCAGTATTAGGCGAAAAGACAGCAAAGGAAATCGAGAAAATTCCGTTGTACAATGACACAGTAAAGAGGCGAATTCTTGAGATGTCTTCGAGTATTGAAGAACAGCTTTTACTTCTACTGCGCGAATGTAATTATTTTGCACTGCAAGTAGACGAAAGCACAGACATAGCAAATATGGCGCAGCTTCTCGTATTCATACGTTTTGATTATCAAAGTGAAGTAAAGGAAGAATTTTTATTTTGCAAACCTCTTGAATCAAACACTAAAGCTGAGGACATATTTAATGTAATAAATGAGTACATTATGAAAGCGGGAATATCATGGTCTAAATGTGTTGGTTTGTGCACGGACGGAGCAAAAGCTATGTCGGGTCATTTCAGTGGATTAGGAGCAAGAATAAAAAAAGTTGCTCCAGAATGCCAAAGTACTCACTGCGTTATTCACCGAGAAGCTTTGGCTTCCAATGTTATGGCTGCCAACCTTAAGTCTGTTTTAACGGATAGCGTGAAGGTCATTAATTTTATTAAGGCCAGGGCTCTTAATTCATGGCTTTTCTCTTTGATGTGTGAAGATATGGGTGCAAAATATCAAACTCTCCTCCTACATACCGAGGTTAGATGGTTGTCACGAGGCACAGGACAAGGATTTCTCTGCATTCCCTACTCTTGCTGAATTTTTGGAAGAAAATGATATTTTTCTGAAGCCAGAAGTGACTGATGATATCACTAGTCATATGGAAGCCCTTCAAACGAGTTTTGATAAATATTTTAATTAAGATTTTTCTAAATATGAGTGGATTAGAAATCCATTTTCAGGGGAATTTCCTAGTCACTCAAAAGAGTGTTTCATCGACCTTACAAGTAACAGCTCAATGAAAGATTCGTTTAAAGAAAAATCTTTAATAGACTTTTGGATGGGGACAAAAACTGAATACCCATCAGTGTTCAAACAAGCAATAATCTTTTTACTTCCATTTGTAACCTCGTACTTATGTGAATCGGGCTTTTCAGAACTGCTGTACATAAAAAATAAATACAGAAACCGCATTAGTGTTGAAGAGGACTTAAGAATCAAGTTGAGTTCATTCGACCCAGATATAGAAAATGTGGTCAAGGACAAACAACAACAACTAGCTCATTAGGATCTGTTTAAATTTAAATTACTGTGTTCAATGAACTAATTTGAGATTGTTTTTAATGTAAGATACATTTCTAAGTATTTTGTATCTAAGTAAATTCTATGTACATACATACAGTCGTAGAATGCATTTTTATTTTCCTAAACATGACCAAATGTAAATTATATATAATTATTTATAAAAATAAAAATATGTATAAATATAAGGTGGTACGTCAAAATATCTGAAAATTTCAAGTGGTACGTGGTTACTGAAAGGTTGAGAACCCCTGGTCTTCACGAACAAGGTCTCCCGTTTTTGTCTCACTAAGATAATCAATACAAAACCTACTTGCAAATTGAAGAAAGAAAAATAATATACTATATAAATATATTCAAAGACTATTGAACATAAAGTGAATTTGACAGGAAGATTTAGAGTTTAAAGTTAAGAACACTCTAAACGGAAGGCATTTGTTTCATTGTATTCACAAATATAATGTATACATAAACAATGCTAAGTACCTTTTTTCCGACTTCTCTTCCTTTTCTTATTTAGCAAGCCATTTTCTATTACCGACTTATAAATATGGCGCTTTCGGTAATTAGTGTTGATGTTTTTTCTTCCAAATTCACTTCTACAAATATTAAGGGTGTTTGTCCTGCGTAAGAAATAATTTCGTTTCTAAGGAAACCTAATAAAGACATCAATTGTTACGGAATTATTTGTTTTATTTAAATATGTTAAACCTTATTTAGTACAGTAATATTAGGTTATATGTTTTTTTAAAAGACAATGTTATGTATTTTGTTAAATATAGAATCTTTCAAAACAATCCAGACGTTTCAAACTAACAAAACACATAAAATATAACTATAATAAATAATTAAATTACCCAACTGAACTCTCGTTCTGGTTTTGGCCTGGAAGCTAACAATAATCTACAGTTCTTCCTTGATGCAATACTTAGGAACAGTAACAACGTGTTTGTTAGGGGCTGTGTTATAACAAAACAAATTTGGTGAGCTCGAGGAGTCAGTGAGAGTAAGGTGGACGAAAACAATAATCATAGAATAAAAAAATGTTCCCCCTAAGGTGTACAAATCCACCGTTTGTTATTATATAGGATCGGAGAGACATATATTCTCAAACTGTTTAGATCATACAGTAGCCTTATTTCGTCATTCTGATAAACACTGAAATTTCGTCACGTTATAACCTTGCTACACTCAGTATTATACATAATCACCTTTAGGAATACACTAGTAGAGATAAGGAAATAGGAATGGAGAGACATGATAGAACTGCTTTACTCCCAGGACCAGGGGAAGTTTCTCTTTTCCTAACTACAAAGATACCCGCCTTTCTACAAGCTAATATTTTAAAAGGACTCAAATTACGGATAAAGTTATTACTCTCACCGCCAGGGTTGCTTATCTGAAGTAGACTTCCGCTTGGCCGTGACGAATAGAGGAGTTTGTAAATATTGTATAACTTGTGGGTCTATGTAACCATACTTACTGAGTGACTGTGTCAAATTTATAATTACAAGTCATTTTAATACTTATGTATTATATTGATTTCGAAACAGTTAATTTCAAATATCTGTGTGTAAATAATATAACGTATTTATAAACTGTTATTGGAATTAAGAGTTAGGTGTAAGAATTTGTTTTCAGGAAACCAATGCAGCTCTGTTCAACCTAAGCCAGAAAAAAACGAATTTCTTCTCTTAGGAAACCACTAACAAAACTATAAATATTTAGCTTTAGGTTATGAAACACACACGCACACACAATACTGCGCTTGATCGCGCTCGCAGACAAGGAACTGTGAGGAGGTAAATCATTATAAGCATCTTACTGACAGTATCATTTTACAATATCTTATTACTGGTCTACACAAACAAGATTTTACAATAAACAAAGATAGCCAATAATAGCGAAGATAACTATTATGAGGCCTTTCAGTCAAATTCAGACAGAAGTATCTCCTATAAACTCTCCTCCATATTAATTAACTTTCTGTGATGGTACTTTAATCACAGAACACATCACACAGAAGTATATTTATCTATAAAAATATCTTCACAGACGTTCGAGTCTAGATCTTATAAACACAAAATAGAAAGAATTTATAAAAGTATTTCTAGGTTGGAGCAAAATTGTTTTATTCTATGGAAAAACTAGAATTACGATGAACAAATTGCTCCAAATTTTTATTATAATATTTTAGTCCAAATAACCTTTTTATATTTATGAAGCGAGAGTGGTCACTGTCTGACAAATTAACAGAGGTCAATTCTTATAAACATATGGTCGTTTGTAGCACATATGATTTAATTTTGTAAAAATATTTTATTTGATTATTATTTTCCTGAAGATGCTGGTATTATTTTATCGGAGAAAAGCTTTGAATAAATATATTCATTATAAGTATTCTTGTTTATGAAATATTTTTAATTTATTAATTTTATTACAAGAAAACATATAACCATATTTAATATATATATATATATATATATATATATATATATATATATATATATACCCTATTATTTTCTACTATTATCATAATCTAAAAGTTCCTATGATATACACACTAACATTCACTTAATTTCAATTATCTTAATTAATTTTGCACATATTTTAGTTTATCCTAGTTAAATTTCATATATCTCAGAGCGTTGTTAATATTCACACATTTTAAGGTTAATCTATCTAGTCACCATAAGCTATGCCTTTTCTTACAAACAATATCAGAATATTGTTAACATCTACCCATTTTTAGGTTATCCTAGTTAGTTACACCAGCCTATACATTTAATAAAAGCTTCATTTACGTTCACTCCTATTCATTCTTATATACCATGTAATAACGGATTTCCATTCGTTATTCGAAAACAATATAGCAATGGTTTTGTTACATTTAATGCTTATTTGAAGCGCCATGGAAAACATTTGTTTAACTTACATCAGACCTACAAAATGTATGCACAGAGTTGTATGAAAGACATATAAATTTGTTAAAAGCAATTGCATCAAAATAAAAGGTTATATGAATATAGTAAATGGATGAAAACCTTTATTCTCTTGATTACAAATTAAAAAATCATATATTAATTTTTTGAAAGTCAGCATAGTCGAAGTAGTTTGTGTGTGTGTTTTGTTGTGTGTGTGTGTGTGTGTGTGTGTGTGTGTGTGTGTGTGTAGTTTATTAAAATTGAAGCTTCGAAATTTATTCATTGCTTTTACTAATAATAATGGCAATTCATTACTGACTTTTAAACTTACTTGGATATGCAGAGGACCAATGTTAAATGTCACTAGAATCCTTACAGTCAATTTCTAAATCCCATTTATGCAATATACAACCAGAATTTCGCTTTTTATTCCCTCTTTTCTTGCTCGTATTAGAGTGCCATTGCTTGCAACTTGGTGATGCTCATTTAATTCACTATTGTATTTGTTACTACAGGATATTTCCCATCCTCTAAGTTCAAGAATTATAAGACGTTTTAGGAGTTCCTACTTATCTTAGCTAATATTGCTTCATTGCTACTAAGATGGGTTTCATCAGTAGCTGGATAGTTCCAGACATATTTGAAAGGATAAGTGAAAACTGAAATTTGAAACGAAATTTTTTTAAACCCTAAAAACTTTCTAGAATATATAAAAATCTCTTCATAAGTCTTACAGCTAGAAGAAGAAAAAATATTTATATATATATTTAAATATATTTATTTTATCTCTAATTCATATATTATTACTAACAAAGTTCCATGTTTGTGTTGAAATTATTCATTCAAGGATAAGGTATAGTCGCTGAATTACGGAAATATTTTGATATGTTGCAATACGAATTCCACCCTCTACTTTTGCAAACTAATCGTCATCAATGCGGGAAGAGTGAGAAAAAAGCTGTTAAATGTAAAGAACAGGTGAAATGCGTTCTTTAGGTAGGAGACAAACCCCTGGAGATGAACCAGATTCCTGGATCTGGAAGGTATCTAGTGTTCAGGACGCCATTGGTTTAGGCCGAAAGGTTGACTAAGGTTTCAAGCAGTTTAAATAAGGATGGTAGTCGGCAACACAATAATACAGGAAAATAAGAACAGGAGTTTTATCGTTTACTGAAGACAGCTGCAATATACGAATAACAGTATTATACTAATGCCAATTAGCATGGTAGCTCGTTAATTAGTGTAATTATGATTCACTAGAACCATAAGTGAATGGAAAATACAAAAGTTATTCTCTTCGACCGACTGAACACTACGCAATGAGGAGTAATAGATGGAAATTTGGGAAATATTTTGTGTGGATTAGGGACAACAACATCTAATGTTATGTGAAACAAATTATAACTCCATACGTTAGATGGGATAATTAATGAAATATCTGCAAGTGTAAATGAAAGTATGATAACTAGATTATTGATGGAGATTGGGCCTGTTGTTACTCTCGTTAAAATTGATCTCTGTCACGATATTTATAATTTCAAAATTTCGGCCTGGATACATTAAAATACCCTTTTTCAAAAGGTTAATACTTTTTAAAAAATTTTGCCCTTACTTAATAATTTTTGTAATTATTTACCTGTAAATAAAATTAACAGTATGTTATTATAATTGCTACATTACCAACATAATGAATAATTCCAATTTAGGCACACAAGCAAATCTTTATAGCGATAAGCGAAACTTTAAGTGTATATTTTACGAAAAGGTATAATAGGTCTAAAACCACTTCTATAAAAACTTCAAGTAAAGGTTATCAAAATTTTAAAAATATAATTCGAAATTACGTTTTTTCTGAACAAATGCACCTATTTGGCACATAAGACCAGGGGGTTTACACCCAACTCTTTATGTGCAAGTAAACATTTTTGAATTTGGAAAGTAATACGAAAGTGTTTTTTATCTCTTTCCTAAGGTTAGTTTACGAATAATGGTTTGAATATTTGTAAAAAAAGTAACTTGGTGGCAATTACTAATATTTTTACAACAGGGGCCTAATTTGGATACTATGAAAAGAGCAAGGAAGCTAAATGAATAACTGCATAAATATTTTCGTTCATGTTATGTCAAAGGAATGTTGACTAACAGTTTAGAGAGATGCTTATCCTTATCTTACTAATAATAATTTGTATCCGGCAGTAACATTATGCTGTCTAATTTTTTCGGAAAGCGTGTTTTCAGGAACCACCTCAACGGCCATTGATTCTTTCATATGTAAATCTAACGTGAGATTCACATATCTGAGAATGTTTAACAGATCACGTAGACGAAATTCAATCATAAATTCCTGGTATTTTGAATGCAATTACTTTGTAGATAATACATTTATATTTATATAACAAGGTTACAGATTTAGGATAAACACATAAGCACGAAGTTTTATATTACTCACAGCAAATGAAAAACTGCTTAAAACTGCAAATGAGAAAGTGCTTGATTTTCATGTTTTTTTGTTCTTACTTAAATGTTTTTAACGTTTATTAGTGTTTGTACAATTATAAATTGAATAAACTCACTCTTCGTGCACAAAGCGACAGCTAAATGACTATCGTAAATAAGGTAATTCTAAATAATCTGGAAGCTCTTGTTGAAATTATTTATTTAAAATAAATACCAAACAATATTATTCAAACTAGTTTTTAGAATCGTTCTAATAGTGCAAAGTTTAATGATGTATTTCAATATGTGGAATTGAAAACCCTTTCGTTTGCATCTCTAAAGTAAACATAATCACTGTTAATGTGTATTGAATCTGCAGTAGTTCCATCAATGTCGTACGACATAAACAGCATCCGGCCAGCATTCCCTCGGCAACCCTCGAGTGGTGAAACGAACTACGACTGGAGACGGTGGGAACAGATCCGTTCTACATAGCCTACAACCATTAGTTGCTTCATATTTTCAATATTTGGAAATTTGTGCTCAATATTATTTCAATGATTTGAAAATTTGAATTACATATTCTCTATCTGGATAGTTATAGGCATTAAAATGCTCTTTATATCTTTCTTTTAATTTGTTTTTCTTTTATTCTTTAATATATTTATTCTTTATTTTTATTGTTTTAATTAATTGTATAAGTTTATTACAACTTTCATATTCTAATCTATAAACACCACCTTTTTCGTGCATATTATTTATTTTATTATTGTTATTACTTATGTTTATTATTTTGTTATTAATGTTGTATGCAATTTTGCCATTTTTATTTTAAAATAATTTCGTGAAATTTTTTATTTCATTGCCTGTAAATAAAACTAAGTCCATATTCTATTACATTTTTTTTTTTTGTAAATTAAACAAATATATTGTTTATTAAGATGTTATAATTGGGTTTATCAAAAGGTTTCTTTTTATAACAGTTTTCTAATGCAATTTGATAAATTATGTTTTTGTCTTTTATTTATTTTCTGGCAATGTCAAGGCTAGGGGCCCAACGGTAATCGCTTCAGAGTACGGGCCGTCGGGAAAATTGGATGACAGTTATCAGAAACTGACGTCTAAAAGAGTGACGGTTAATGGAAGTTTTACTATATATATATATATATATATATATATATATATATATATATATCTTTTTTATTTATTAATAAACATGATATTAGTAATTAATTATATTTATTAAAAATGTTTAAATTTTATGTAACAATACCAAGCCGATTGTTAAATTGTTACTAAGGAAATGATAAATTTATATTCAAACAGTGTGGAACAGTGTTCATTGCAAGAGGCTTCACAATATCGTAAGTATATATACTTTATCTTAACTAATAAGAATAAACAAGAAATAAAGTCATTGTGGCTTGCTGTGATTAGCCCAAATTCGGACTCAGATATCGGTCAGACTAGCCCTGCTTGTTCAATGGTCGCCGCAGTGCACGGTTTAGTTCTGTAGCTACTATCACTTGGGCTTGGAGGTGTGGCTTGAATTTGAACTGCTGATGATGGTTTTGTGGCACTCCAGCGGTCGATAGCAAAACTGCAGAACTCTTGATAAAAAACCATTGCCATTTTGGTTTGCTCACGTGCGTTTACACTTTGCTTTACAATAGGTACCATCAAGCCTTTACAAAGTAGAAATTGACATCATCCCACTGCTAGTGTTGTTAGGAAATTGTTCATAAGCGTAAAAATAACTTAAAATTATGATATAAACACAAATTATTTCAAACATGTATATATTTTTTTAAAACATATTGCCTTTCAAGAATCAACGTATTCGTTTCCTATTTTCTTCATCTTGTCGGTGACGGAATGTATTTCTGCATGGACTACAGGACTTCGTGTTATTTTTAGCCTTAATAAATACTTATGTTATGAGAGAGTGGTTTTGCTGTGTAATTGCATCTCCTACGGTTGCAAGAGCAATAATTGTAAACCTATTGTTTTGTTTATCTTCAACTAGATAAAAGCCTTGTGTTCATTTTTCACTGGTGATAGTCTATCGTGTATATCTGTTCTGGTGATAAGATATTATTAGAAGATATAATGTGATTGGAATGACGTTTGTTTGAGACTGTCGGTGGCCAATATATGATCGCAACCAGGCAGTACATACCTAGAGATGGACGAGGGCGTGAGTTCTGGTGTAGATCACCAAAGCTTAACGGATATCGGGATAGACCTTAGAAACTACACTGTCAGAGTCAGACTTTACGGCAGAGATTTTCTTGACTATTTTACTGGGTTTTTGCCATTAAGCTAATTGATTCCTAATAAGGAAAACGCATATCCCTTTCAGACCTAGAGCTAGGTAAATTTGAATTTTTTTGATTTTTTTCAAAAAATAGCATTTGTATGGACTAAATTTACCAAAAAATATTGTTTTCTATTTTTTTTCATTTTTTTGTAATGGTGGGGGTCTAGTGTCACAATTGTGATACCTGGGTCTGAAGCCTTAAAAAATGAACTGTAACAATTGTGACAGTCTTATGAAAATTATTATTATATATAATTCAATAAGAACTTACAAATCATTAGTATCATAAGTACATTAGCTCTCTGTAGCAATGTAAACCTATATTTATTACACTCTAAAAAAAGTCTGAAATGTTCTTGGTTCAAGAATTTAAGTTTTTAGTGTTACTTTTCAACAGTATAAAACCTTACAACCCTTTTTCGATCTTTTGACAGACAAATATACACATTGCTTTATGTGTATCGCGTTCTAGATCTAGATTTACACCGTTCTAGACGTCACATGTGCTTATTCTTCAAACTGTTTACTGATGGCCCATGGTTGTACCCATCGAACCGCATGTCTACAGAAGGTTTCGACACGAGTGCTTTTATCTTCTTTACAAGGTAAAAGATTGAAACAGCTCGGGACTAAAGTATTTTTCACAGTAGAAAGCTGGATTTAAGTAATGCGGTACAGTGTTAACGTAGTTTTGAATGGGGTCGTCTTTTGTACTAAAGGCTTTTTTTTCGCCAAGAGTGGCGTTTTGCCTTACTTGTATGTACTGGGTTAGTTGATGAAGAAGTTCCAGGTCCCGTATTAGCATCTAAAGCAGGATCGTCTTTGTCGGCCTCATCAGATTCCTCGTTTTTGCCAGTAGAATGTCCGTCAGGTTGGTAGGTAGAGTCGATGACAAGGTCGTCGTCATCTAGTAGATCGTCAAATTCAGAGTATCATAGTTCTGCTAAAATGGCTTCATCACTTAAATTATGTAGCCCATCAATGTTATCCATTTTGTAAATTTTTTATTGCATAAATTAAGAGTAAACACAAGAAACGACACTTACTCTTCACATTTAAGGTTAGGTACTGTTCAGTCCCATATCTCGCATATTGTGTTATTGTTCATACATCTCTAAATAGGTTGAGGTAGTCTATACAGATTGTAAAAGGGATTAAGTAGTAAACATACCAGCTTTTGCAGTTAAAGGATAATAGGTCTGGTTTAGAATTTGTTATTAAGAATATATTATTCGTCGATTTAAATACAATTATTATTTAAAATAATTTAAATAAATACACATTGAAAAACATAACATACTGTGATTTCCTTTGTCTAGAGAATATCACGCTCGCAATTATCTCTCGCCCCTTTGGATGCCTGTTGGATCAGGGGAATATGGAAATATCTTCCCAATAAACAATTATATGACACTCTGTTCACTCACCCATCGTAATGGGTCCGGAATTATCCCACAAGAGCCCTGATACTAAACTCAATATATTCTAACAATAATGGACGTCAACAGTCGATAAATATCCTTTGTTTGTATGCATTTTCAGTTCTCAAGGTCTTTAATATTTACTTTAGATCACATAAGAGTAAAGGATCATGCTTCACACAGGATATTGTTATTTCAAAACCGTGAAATCAAAGTGCAAGTCAATTTAAATGATAAAAACACGAACGATACATAACTGTTTTAGAAGATGATTTACACTACTCTTCGCATCAGTAAGTCTTAAAATAAATGAGTCCTAATTCAACTCCGATAAATATTTTGAAAATAGGGGAGCTTTATACAAGAGTAATAACCAATTTTTGCAATCTCACTGGACATCTATACAGTTAAGGTTTTATTTGGAATAAGGAAATATCCTAAATAAATTGTAAATACATAGAAAGGAGAGAGAATAAGCTCAGATTCTTAGTAGTACAGGTCTTGTTTTATTTTCAAAACAAAAGCTGTAGTCTTGTATTATTAACTTGTAGCTCACAGGATTTCGAGGTCTTAATGTGCTTCATACCACATCCTGAGCAAAATTATGCCCGGTATATATATAGTTCATAAACTTATTTTAAGAATAAATCGTACAAAAATCGACTACATAGAAAACAGGTTGTCAGGTTTTATCAGCCATAAAGTGTCCCGTGAAAATTACTCCCATGTCCATCTAGAGTTCTAAAAGTAAAACATAAAATAAAATGTGGCTGTGAAAAATACTTATATTCATTTGCTATTTATTTCAATTTTATAATGACGGATGTATCATATTTACAAACATTTTTTATTACAATGTTTTAAATTTATTCAACAAAAGGTCTACTCGTACCATTAAAATAAGTAAAATGTTGTTAATATAAAAAATATCACTAGTATTTTTTTCAGTCAGTCATTAAATACTACAAATATTAGGGTGGTTTGTCTAAGCCTCAAAAACCTAAAACGTTCGACAGAGATTCAGCTTAAGTTTTGACACGATGTGCAAGACGCTTCATAGATGGTTTATATGTAATTTTCGCTTCAATAACTAAACCGCGACCACAAAAAAACTTCACCAACCATCAGTTGTTTATCAGCAAACGTTTCATCTGTCGCTAGCGAGGGACACATTCGCCATTCTAAGCTAACGGCAACCACAGGTACATGTGAAAAATTACCTGTTCCCAATAAGGTTGTATATTAACAAAAGCAAACGTATCCTCTTACTTTCCCCTGAGATTACTATAAAATCTGAAGTAAATATTCACGTTAATCGAGATATATTTTGTGTAATCTAATCGTGATTGAATTGGCCCGTACACCAAATTATAAGTAGTGGTTATTTGGAAATGCCATCACTCACCCGAGCTGTGCGTGCTCCATTTGATGTGGGCTTACAGTAGCAGTGACCTCCAGGCTTATGCCCACTCAAGCTTTCTAAAAATAACATGTGAGATCGCATAATGCATACGATAAATGTCGACGTTGGGAGGAACTTCTTGCATGCGCCAGGAGGACTAGGAAAACATGTCTACCAGAATGATTCTGACAACGGTTCGAGCAAAATAGCCTTTGCTTAGAATTGCTTTATCCGATGAAAAATTTTAAAATTCAACATGTATGAAACGTATGTTTTATTTCCTCCTTTCTCATCCATGTAACCACACTGTGCCACAGCAAAGTTAGTTAGTATTTATTTAAAACATTTTAAAATGGAACAATTACGGTAATAGTTTTTAGTTTTTTGTAAACAGATTAAATTTATAAAATTTTGGGAAAATAAGAAAACACAATTCACTTAAAATAGAAACAAAGAGGTTTTTAGAGTAAATGCAAACTTAAAACTCATGAGGTTGTATACTTTAATTACTAAAAACCGCACATATTTAATATAAATTATGTAATTTTCTCGAAATTTTGTAATACATTATGTATGAAATTAATTAAATATTAATTGCACACACATAGTGAGATTGCTAGCACAAATACGAAATAAGCACTAGAGCAATATAGGCCTAATACTAAAACCAGCTATTAATAAAGAGACCAAACAACTATATTAGATCACATAAAATGTTTTTTGTGTGATTTATTCAATGGCGTTTAATGCTTCTATGGCTTCATTAGGAGTTCGCTTCATTGCTTATTTCCATTTAGTATTTAGCAAATATGAACATATTTTTAGAAAATGGTTTACACGAAATTAATTTCAATATATTTTTTACAAACTTAGCTATTAAACTTCACTATTCCAAGACAACACAGTTTTGATTTCTATAGGTTACATTATTTAATATTCTACAGCAAAGTCTTTTAAAAACTACAACAAGAATATTGTTTTCTAATAAAATTATGGAGAAATTTAAGTTAACCGTAAGATATAAATATATATACAATTCCCAGTTTTTCAGTGAGAAATTACTTAAAAGTTCAATATAAAAATAACATTACAGAAGCAAAACAACTACCTAAATAATAGTTAAAATATTTCTGAGAACAATTTGAAGTTTTAAAATAACAGAATTGACTAAGATCTGTGAAGTGGGAAGTGGACAATACAGTTTTTCTTGATCTCTTCCAAACCAAACCAAGCCTTGCCAATTCCTGCGCCAATTAGATTTATTTTGGTGAAGTAGTCAACTGATCCACTTCTTCGAGTTTGATTCGGCGTGGTCACCTTAGTTTATTATCTAGCTTCATAAATTTATATTTAGAATATTTCTTCATAAAGAATGACAATTCTGTTAACTTTCAATCGCGGATGATCTCTTAAGACCCTATTTGTTGATGTGGACAAATTCCTTCATTCAGTTTGATTTTCCAATTTATTAGTCCATTCTAGGAGTGTGTTTGTTGCTTTCTGGACCTTGTCCGTAGACGTATATATGCACTTACCTGATAATAATGCAGTGTCATCTACAAACATTGCAATGGCCACTTCTTGACTGGTTGGAGTATTACAGGGGTAAAGTAGGCAGAGTACTTTACCCATTACACTTTGGGGTTTAACTGTTTTGATTTCAATAATTTCAGAAATATTACCCTTCTTGTTTGATCATGAAGGTTCTTCCTGTTAGATGTTAACACTGGAATAAACGTCTTTGGGAGCATCTTATTTATTTTTGGATGATAACTTCATGCCACACCTTATCAATTCCTTGGGCCTACAATAGGAATAGTGTAGTGCATGCAAATCTGTTCACCTTCTAAGGCTCGTCCAAATATATCCGTTATTCTATGGACTTTATTTATAGCAGAATAACTTTCTCTGAATCCAAACTGGTACTCTGGAATGAGATAATTTTTCTCTGTGACTGGTTTAATTCTATTCAATAAGAGCTTTTCGAATAACTTGGGAATTGTAGGATGTAGCGGTTGTGGTATGTATAACTTAATATCATTACTAGCGATTTTCTTGGTTTTGGTAACATTATAACTACTGCTAGCTTCCAGATATATGACACATGTTTAAGTCTAAATTCTGAATTAATCATATAAGTAAGCATGAATACTCCTTTTCTTGGGAGATCTTTCAGTATTTGTTCGGTGAAAAGATCATGTTCGCCTTTTTGGAATGAAGAAAATTTCCAAATTTTCTAGAATCACATCCTATGTAGTTGCCAGTGGTATTTCTTCTGACACTATATTAATAATCACTACGTTTGGCTGAAATACGTCTGTTAAGTGTTTTCCGGATAAGTTCGCTTTTTGTTTATTATTTCCTGCCCAAGTTCCATTACCTTTCGTGAGTGGAGGTACTTACCAATTGGTCTGTGGATTTTCCTGGTGGCTCTCCAAAAAGAATAATTTGTCTTTTTTTGCGCCAATATTATCTAAATAATAATTTACAGAACGCTCTTTTAGTTTAGGAATGTGCCTCTTGAACTTCGGACTATTTTTTATTTAACAGGCTATTCTATTTAACGGGCAATTCCTATTTAACGGACTATTGTATATTGGTCAACAGGCTCTCTGGACTACTTCTATCTTCTTATTTCCTTCCATTTGTCTAAAGGTTCCTTATTTCTATTGAGTAGACCTAGTAATTTTCTTCAGTGATATAATTAGTCTGTGTGGTTTTATTATATGCAGCGGTTTGTATATTTACCACAAATCTTAAACACTATTTGCAAGTCATCTTTGGTCTTCAGTTGGGCATTTAGTTCAATGTTATTCTGCAGTTCCGGTCTGAAACTAAAATACTTCCTTGATAGTATTTTTACTCGCCGTTATTATCACTGCTGAGTGTTGTGATATTGCCTTCCTTATCCATGAAATTTTTGACACTTTTCTGGTTATTAAGAAATCTAAAAGATCCGGTATCTTATTCCTCCGGTATAGATATCACCACCGAGTACAAACCTTTTCTCGGCTAATTGTAGTATTTTTTATAATTAGATATTTTTAAATTATGTGTAGGACGAGAGATTTCTGCTCCTACCTAGATCATTAAATAAATACGTAGTTATTAATCTACTATTACGATATCAATTATTATTTTCCTTATTGAAAGTATTTTACAATAATGCAACAATACTAAGCCGATTGTTAAATGTTGCTAAGCAAACGACAAATTTTATATTCAAATATTGTGGCAATGAATTCATTGGAAGTTGGTTCTTAAAATGGTGCGTATATATTCTTTATCTTAACTACTTATAAAGTACTTGCTCCTTGCTGTGATCATCCCAACAACTGACTTTTCCACGTTTGAATTTGAAGACTTATACACAAGATGAGAATAGCCCTGCTTGGTCAGTGGTTGCCGCAGTGCACGGTTTATTTCTGTAGCTAGGCTGGGGTTTATTACTTGGGCTTGGAGTCGAGGATTGAACTTGTATACATGATCATCGCCTTCCAGGCCGAGATATATAAAGTATTGCAATGGTTTTAGTTCTGCTCAAGTTTCCGGTCCAAACTGCTGTGACCAGTTGGGGGTCACTAGAGCGGTCGATATAAAGATCCTTCAGGCCTATTCATATACATTATGTAGTAGCATGTATTCTTTATATCGGGTGGTTAGACATAAAAATGACACAACCATATCAAACTCCACCTTTAACAAACAAAACAAATTACATTCACACTCCAATTTACACACTAATCTAAAAAACATACACTACCTAAAAAAAGCAAGAAACCAAAAACAATTAAAACTACCAAACATACAAACACCTCGAAAAAATATTTACAATATATTCTAAATGGGAAAACACATTCACAATCAAATAGTATATTTGAACACATAAATACCAGCTACTCTATGAATAATAATACACCACAAGAACACCAATACATCACAGACTCACGCCAAGACAACACCCCTGACCAAAAGTCTTGTCCGTGACTTACTGCATTGAACAATCCATTGACCTAGAACGAAATATGTTAGCTAAAAAATATCAGTGGGTAGTGGCTTTTGCCGAGTGAAATCAAAAGTGTAATAATTAAGATAAATCTCAAAATGTATAACACAGAAACTTCAAGTATACAGTCGTTTTTATGGTTTAAAACTGACAATTGGCTTGAGAAATCGGAATGGGGATGCTGGAGAACCTACATTTGTGTAGAGATCTACATTGAAGAAACAATTTTGTGTGTGTGTGTGTGTGTGTGTGAGAGAGAGAGAGAGAGAGAGAGAGAGAGAGGGAGGGAGAGAAAAAGAAACTGAGAGTTTGTGCGTGGTATTTCGTGCATAATGTTTTGAAAATTATCTTACTTGACAGAATACTTTGTCCCAAGGGGTAGTAAGCAGTCAGAGTCTCTTAAACCTAATCATTATTTTCGGAAAGTGTTACATCTATGAACCATTTCCTAAGAAACTAGAACCATGAAATAAATATTTACATTTACAACTCGTTGGGTAATTCAGTCTTAATGGTTACAACTCCCAATAGCATTCTAATATTGAAGAGTTTTTAGTTTTTTATAGTAAATATTCCGTTATTAGAACAAGACTATTCAATAACGTAACAGTTTTCTAAGAGCAGAAATATAAGCAAATTAGAGCCACTAGTAAATAAATGTTTTATGGATATCCAGAAGTTGAATGACTTGGTTGTTTTAAAACAGATAATAGTGTTACGGATAAATTGATTTACACTAATGATAGCTTATTACTTTCCTAGCTACTTAAATTAGAACAATTTTCAAGAAATTAATGTATGTCAGTAGCGTAAAGGATTATTAATCAATTATAGCTGATTTTAACTTGCATTGCTTAAACAAAACAAACAGATTTATAATTTATAGAGTGGTGACTCTATCAATATGTTTTTGATACTTAAAGGTTATAGCGTATATCGACGTAGAGTACAGTAATAAATCCTTTATTAGAGGTATTTCAAACGAGACAGTGACCGTCAATTTATTCTAATGAAACATTTTCTTTTAAAAGACCCAATTGCAATAGAATTCTAATTAGACTTTACAGTCTATGATTTTAAATAAGTCACTTTGAAAACTGTACGTTCCACGTTAGAAAACATAGTAAAAATGGCATAATTTATTTGAATAAAAACTCTTGTTTCAAAAATTGAAAATACATTTATTTTTGAATTTCGACGTTTGTTTCCTTACGACCTTTGTTTCCGTAAAATATTCGTTTGTGGCGAGCTTTTAGTGAACTAGTCCAGAAAGGCGTTTACCGTACTCACATGATAAATATGGATTTGACTACATCTCGTCCGAGAAACACCTACCGAACTTGTAACATAATACTATTACAGCTTTATTTAGGAACTGGTTCTGCTTGAAAGTATCTAATTGAAGAGAAAAGAAGACAGTTGGTTATGGTCTGGGAAGAAAGAGACATTTAAATAGAAGGAAACATTTTTTTTTAATACTTATAACAAGGGCTATTGTTGTTGAGTGGTTATAATAACGCTACTGTGCCCTGTACAGATTTTTGTACATAAACAGTGTTCTATGCATCACAAAAAATAACAAAAAAAAGAATAAATGTATAATATAAAATAGTAAATTATTAATTTCAGTAGCTTCATAAACAACAGGAATCAGGAAAAAGTAACCTATATATAAACAGAGGGTTTCGATCAGAGAATTAGACATTATCAAGTAATAAGAATTTCACATATATACGCATCTTTTGAGTAATCTCATACTGGTGTTAGCAGCAAAGTTATTTTAAGGTAGCAAAACAGTGACTTATGAGTGATAACTGGTGCTATGAGGTCCTCTCCTAATGTTTAAATGGTGGATAAAAGTAAGATTGAAGTACTACAAAAACGCAGGGAGACCTCAGCGCTATGTTTCTGGGAACGATTTAACGAACAAACAAATCTTAAAATTGACAAATCCACAGATAGTCTCAATACCAAGAGAACAACCCTTGGCTGTCACCAGGATCTTTATAAGAAGTATAGAGTCACTCCCAGAGAACCGGGTCTAACTACGGCTTATCTAGACTGCTTCTAAGTTTTCCTTGATGCAGAGCTCCTCCTGACGGACCACCACTTGAAAAGGTATGAATTCTCAGATCGGGAGCTTAAAACTGCAGCCCTACAAACTATCAATGAAATATACCCTGAAACAGTATGACTCCAAATTTATACTGATGAAACACCAGTGCCGAGACCAGGCGAAACAAATGCCATACTACTGCAAATATATTGAAAAGATTTTCCGCTGTCGGAGCCCACCTTAGCAATTACGACAGTATGCTATCAGGAACATATTCTGCAGCGATTGACCTTGAGCACCTGACTGTTCCTGCTAAGGTAGTTTTTTTTTTATTGATTAATCTATGACCGCTATCCTTAAACTTTCTGGGAACTCAAAGACTGACTGTAGTACAACCATAAATTCTAGAAGAAGTCTAAATGCTCTCATAAATCCCGGGCGGATACCTAATTTACAGTGGATCTCCAGACATGTAAACATCACTGCAAATGAAAAGGCTGACCAAATACCGAAGAAGAGAGCAACTCTCCTCCAGTCTAATCATCTGAGTTCACAATAGTCATCAAAGTTTCTAATAAACATGTCCACCAGAAATAGAATCCTGTTCGATTGAGTGATAATTCAGCAGGATATTTATCTGAAAGTCTTGTGTCTTGGAGACCAATTGACCATAGCTTGCGCCTAGCTTCAGATTGCCGAACTCAGATTGAAGACAGGTCATGAGTACCTTCACCGAATACATGTGGTGCCAACCCCGGAGTGTCTACTGTTGGATCATGAAGTTATCAATGCCGTACACATTTAAGATTCCACAGCCCCAGACCGCCAGCAAAATCAGAGAAACCTCATCTTTAAGGAAGCCCATCTCTATTGTTCGAATAATGCCTCAACAGCCAAGTGTAGTAATTAAGTAAATAGTACAATATCAGATATATTAGATAAAAATAAATAGAAGCTGTATATCTTGGGTATTCAAAAGATTACGGACTAAATCAGAATATTTAAAAAAATATATTTGTTTAAACGTTTTATAAATTTTATAAAAATTAAAATGAGTAATTTCAAATGAAGCTAAGCTTCAATAAATAATTTGCCATTCATTATACTAAATATATACATGTATTATCTTTAGATCCAATAAACTTCAAAATGTTTACCTAAATATCATATTTAGTTCTGATACTTGAGAAATGTGCAACACGTTTTGTGAATATTAACTGCTCAAGAAAAATTAATATTATCAGAAACAGGCCTACAGAGAACGCCAGAAAATTAAACATGAACTGTATCAGCGACAAATAAAAAAAAAAAAGATTTAATGAAATTCATTAGCAATATTAGGGAATTGAAGGTGTTTTTAAAATGTTCTCATGTCACCATTGCATTTGCATAGTATGGGCAATATATTGTAAACAATATTGAAGTACCAAAAAAATTTGTTTAATAAAATGTAATTTAAATTAGTTGAACGTTTCAATAAACTACTCATCTAAATTCCTGTGAAATCAAAATATAATCTTGTAGTTTTTCCTACTTAAAAATGATACAAGTTTATTAACATATTGTTACTTAGGGATACGGTTATTAGGGTTACCTTTGGGAATTTATTAAAAATTTTTAAGTTTCATATTGAAAGTTTTGTTTTAGTAGTACTTGGGACATACTCCAGCACCAGTTCCTGTTCGAATGCACACAGTTGCCTTTAGAAACAGGTAATGTATAGTAGGCTCTTATTTTGACCCAAACTATATTGTTGCTTCATCTTTAAGCTGGTCTAAGTCCGGTAAGCTGGAAGAATGAGTAGGCCGTGGCACTGTGTGTGTGTGTGTGTGTGTGTGTGTTGAAGCGGTCTGAATTAACGTTTCAATTAACAAAATTAATTATTTTATTATTTTTTAAATAACAATTTTAATATTTAAATAATAAAGTTTTAATTTATGGTATAATAAACATAGTAAAGAGTCAAGAAGTCAGTAAAATTTTGAATAAGTATTATTAGGACAAATTAAAAATTATGATAGCATGAAATTGTAATAACTAACTAAATTTGACAAACGAGAGTGAAGTGAAAAATTTTCTAAGTGCCGAAAATGCTAACTTGAGAACTAGGCCTCGTAGAAATATCGACATTTTGAAATGACCAGAAATATCCATAACAAACAGTAGTGAAAACAGAATTTAAAAAACTCAAATAACAAAAAAGTTACAGCTATTTAAAAATAATAGACATTTTTCAGTGTTCTATAACAGATAAAAAAAAAATTGGCAGGTTAAAACGAATACGTTTTACAACCCGCCCGTACAAGAAACAAGCACGGAGATAGCGACGAGCTGAGAGGGGAGGGGAAGGGTGACATAGCCGCAATAAATACAGGAACTTAAGGACCTGTAAAGCAGTCTGTAAAAATTTCTTAATACGAGGTGCTAACGGTCGGTATGTCGGTCAGCGCCTAGGACAATCAAACCAAAATAGCAACGTTCCTGCCGTCTACTTTCATCTATGGACGAGGGCTCCAGACTCAGCCTCCGGGACGCGGAAATGGAGAAAGACTTCCATCGACTGACCAGGGATGGGAACTTCCGATATCTTGGGACCAGGGAATCCAGGACCGACACGGAAATCCTTGGCAAGTCATTTTCTCTATTATATACGAATTAACGTCAAAGTTAGTCAGTTAAATTTATTAAATTCAAATTACCAATTAAACTTAAACAATTACTTCATTCTATGTTGAAAAATTAAATAAATCTTAAAAGTGATAAAATTAATTAGTATAACAAAATTGTTGAAATAATGAATAATAAATATTAAATTTACAAAGTGGTTTTGGCCATAAGCCAATCATTTTCAAGAATACCAGATTTATTGAATCATATAAACTTTAAAATTATTTATAATAAGATGTGAATTTAACAATTCAATTTGAAATAAGCAGATACAATATTTTATTATGTTAAATTTGGAACTAATTTTTTTTTATATGTAAATGTAATAATTGAATAGTTATACACAACGTAACCACTCGGTTTCTTACAAAATTGAATTTATTTTATTTAACAAATTTTCAAAATTCTTACCAGTTTAACTGTTTCCAATGATCAATTACTGCCTTTATAACGTGGTTTAGAGGGAGGTAATCATTTGTAGTTCCATGGGAGATATTTAAAGGTGGCACTCGGGAGTATTTTCGAGGTTATTAAGCAATAGGAGAAACTTGCAAAATCAATAAGTAGTAATATGTTTACTATTATTTGCATCATTCGAAATGTTATAAAGTTAATAAAAACTAGTTTAGGATGCGAAAAAATATATTAATTTCTATAAATTTTTTTTTTACATTATCCCTATGCCAATTATGAATTTAACAGATATGCCACAATATATGTTTACAGGTAGAACAATAAAAATGTAAACTTACTAACTTCATAAATAAATTCATTATCTATCAAAGTTTGAAAAAGTCTCATTCACTATGACATCTCTCTTTCATCATTTTCATCGGGAAAGTTTGCACTCTTTGTTGCCATAATATAGAAACTACATATAATCTACTAACTAGAGAAGGATATATCTATTTGCCGTAGTAGTTTGAAATATTTTGTTCAAATAATCTCAATTCCTTGGTAAAAGGCTAATATATAGTAAATTCATTGAAATAAAAATGTGGCTAAACGCCTGTGGTAACCGAATTCAAAATATAGGGGAAGAAAATAATTTCATAAATATAAAAAGGAAATTATATTAGGCCTACAATTTGATGTATTCGAGTAAAGGGGCATAAATACCAATTATGCCAAATTTGTGAATATTTATGATGGTATGATAAGTAAAAATAGTATTATGATCTTGCTGTAAGTAAAAAAAAGTAAAAGGTCTTGCTGTAATCGAATACCAGAATCTAATAACAGAATCCTTTCAGAATCCTTCTAATAACAAATCCCACACACGTAATCGTTTGGGTAAAAATTACTTGTCTTTTCTTCAGTGATACCTTAGGTGGGTATCCTAATTTGGTCTGATGGACAATATTCCTATCCTAAACCCTCCTTCTACATCGGTTTATTTGTAAATAGCAGTAACCCGTCCAACACATGTTGTGTAGCTTGGCTTATCGAGACTGTGGCAAGTTAGGCCTTCTTGTCTCTGGTCTTACTAATTATCATGTATTTATCGTTGCCCTTCTAGAAAGAGATCTAGGTGTTGCTTCACGATTTACCATTTGCAGGCTGATTTGATGTTCCATAAAATTGACTTTAGGACGTTGCTATAATCGTCCGAATGTGGAAGTTTGGTATTTGAAATTAATTTCAATCGTTAAAGTCTTAAATCTTCAAGTTACTGCCAATTTTTTCTAGTTATCCAACAACGCCGCTTATATCGTTTGGTGATTTTTCGCTGTAAATATTTCACGGATTGACTTGACCACGTTTATATTAAACTTGTAGACGCTATAAACTTGTAGATATATGTCAGAAACTTGTCGGTTACAATGACCTGTTTGGTACCGTAATTGTAATGTTTAGTCTTTGGTTAGATATTATTATGGTTTGAATATCCTCGCCATCTCGGGTTGGGATATACTACTTAGAAACTGGTTTATAATCTTGATTTTTGCTTTGTGGAAAGCAATATAAAAAAAATGTTTCTAAGGTATGAAAATAGGCTACTATGACTAAGAAACATATATCTAGGAAGCCTAAAAGAAAAATTTATTCTGGTAGCCGAATTAAAAATACATAAACAACCATAAACACCGCATGCACTTACTAAGGAAAATTATAATAGTCCTATAGTTACGTAAACGATTGAAACGATTAGGCCTAGATTCTTAAAGGTTCATGATGATATGACAGGTAGACAAGTAACTATAGAAAGGTCTTCCTGTACCGAGTACCATAATGAAATATGAGAAAATGCTCTTCACTCCATTAAAGAGAGATAGGGTACTTATTAGTCCTTTGCATTGTCTCATTTGGGTGGTAAAACGATTACCTCTACCTTCATATAAATATTTGTTAATCTAAAAGAAACAAGTAACTGAAGGTTTACTGTTTAGTCATTGCAAAGATATTATAGTGTCGTTAGATTTGTCACTAAAACCACCCTTTATAATATCAATATTCCTTCAAACTTAGTTTTGGAGAGAAACCTAATTGAGAGAAGGGAAAGGAAATAAATAGTATTTCGATTTTTTAAATAGGATCATTATATAAAATATTGTAAAATGAAAGCCTGACGCAATTAGTTTTTAATTTTTGTATGATAAAACAAGATTTATAAAATATGGGTATTTTAAAAACACAAATATTTTGTGCTAAATTAATTTCACACTTTACAAAAAGCCACGTAAAGCAGAAACAATGGGAGCTTAAAATAGATGCAATAAAAAATTTACGTTTTGACCTAAAATTAATAAAACGTTTATGACTTTACATTATGGCCAAGAACAATTAATTGACCATTTAAATATTAAAGCGGCTAAATGATAAATCTACAAAGCTTTTACTAGGTCGGATTGTTTAAAGAACAAACCATTAAAGTTTTAAAACCAACCAGAATTTTGTGTAGTGTTCAGTTCTGCACTGTTTTATTACAGGACTGGCTATTGCATTTCACTAGCTAATATTGTTTACTTTATCGGTGGCTTGATATTACCTTACAGTTCGGTTTTCTACGGGAAGCCGGTAGAAAATTAGTTGTGTTTTGGTGGAGTGGCTCCAAACTCACACTAGCTGTCCTCACGAGGTACACTACCGACAGGCTTTACACATCTCATATAGGTGACCAATACTAAAGTAGGCCTACATTATTTTAAATTTACATTTAATTCGCAATCAAGTTATCATTGTATATTTGCTTCAAAGGAAGTAGAATATTTGGAACATATAGTAACCAATAATGGTGCACTACCTGACCCCAAGAAGATTAGCGCCATCAAAAACTTCCCTAAACCTCAACATGTTAAAGACATACGAGCTTTCTTAGGTCTAGTAGGGTATTACAGACGATTTATTAAGAATTTTGCTGAAATTGCCAAACCTTTGACAGAATTAACTAGAGCAAGTGTTGCGTTTGCTTGGGACAGTAAACAAGAAGAAGCTTTCCAGACATTATGTAACTCTCTGTGTCATGAACCTGTTTTGAATTACCCAGATTTTTCTAAACCTTTTATTTTAAGTACAGATGCTTCCACAGTGGCGATAGGATCTGTACTGTCACAACTACATAATGGTCAAGAACACCCGATTGCTTATGCAAGCAGACAGCTCAATTAAATATTCAAAGTTGTACAAATTAATTACCAGACCGTAATTGTTTTGTGTATTTTTGTGACGCCCTGCTTAGGTAATCGAAAAGGAAGTCTTAAACCCATTGTATTATTGGCTAACAGATTATCATGTCTAGATATAATTTGTAAAAGCAAATTAAAAGTAACTTATGGTTTGAAGTATAATAAGATTCTCGTCGCAGAGTATTATTGTTCATTTCGTTTGCGTACACAAGAATACGCTTATTACGAAAAATATTTTTTTTAGTGGCCAAAACTGAGCTTCCCATTTCAGCTGTCATAAACACTACTGAAGCGTATTTTGTGTTTAGACGACTGACAGAGGGTCAATGTACCATAAATATCGTTCTTATGTAGGCTATAAATATAGTAAGTCGATAAATATTCTTTAGAAAGCATAGATGTCTAGTTTTTAAAGTGAAAAATAGGAAATAATATCGTGAAATTAGGTCAAACATCAATGAAATTCAAGACTAGCTGGACTAGTCTTTATACAGGATATTTATGTACTTATCGCACGCATTCCGTAAACTTCAATGAGTGGAAGCTAACTTTCAAAATTTTCACTGTTATTTCAACTAGTTTTTTTGAAAGTTAGAGCTTTGATGTTGAAGATAAACGACACATCGTACAGCAAGTGAGGAGTTTATGAAAAATCACAAATACGACATGTTAATTATGGAATATATATATATACTCTATATAAACTTTAAGTACATACCTATATTATATTACATTATAAAAGTATATACAATATAATATTAGAGAAAGATAGACAGAGAGATGGATACAGAGATAGATAAAG
This sequence comes from Prosapia bicincta, assembly GCA_036971475.1. Taxonomy (NCBI): domain Eukaryota; kingdom Metazoa; phylum Arthropoda; class Insecta; order Hemiptera; family Cercopidae; genus Prosapia; species Prosapia bicincta. Next base: position 38,135,034 of record JBAIZL010000003.1, read on the forward strand.
AGAGATAGAGAGAGACTCAGAAAAAGCGAGAGTGCAAGAGATAAAGAGAGAAAGAGAAAGGAAGAAAAAGAAAGAGAGAGAGAGAGAGTGAGATAGAGAGAGGAGGGTGGATCTTACTCGTTTGATGGGGTTTTAAAGCAAGAACCAGGATATAATAACAATAGTGTTATAAAATGTTTCAATGTCTCCCAGAAAGTTTTAAGGGATATATTTGAATGGTACTGATAATAAGACATACGTATTCGAATTGAATAAAATTGCAATTAGTGAACCTGTACGAAGTGGGTCGAAATATGTTAAATGAGTTTTGAAAAATACCATGAGCAGCTCTGGTTTATTACAGTGGTCGCGAGGACTTGATTTTCATTACCGATTTGGTACTTATTGATATATAAATAACTTATGTTTAAAAAAAAATCTTAGTCAGCAGTTTATTTTTTATTTTTTTGAGAAACAGTTACAAATTTCATTTGAATAATACTGTAAACATTTAGATTGGGTGTGTGTGTGTGTGTGTGTGGATATGTGTATAAGCCTGTTAGCACAAATAAAATAACTGAAGTTATTAAAATCCTTAATTTAAAAAAAATAGCTAACAGTTCAATTAGAAATAAGTTTGACTTTTTTAAATCATGGCACAAATTGAAAGTAAAAGTTTCTCGTAAAATCATTTATGTCGGACTAAAATATATATTTATCCCTCATTTATTTATTTTCTAATTATTAATATATCAAAAACTGGTCTTATTAGCCGAACCATACCCTTTTCTTGCATTATTGTACTTCAAATACTCACATTACTAATCCTGTTTGAGTTTCCGTATTTGCCTCTTAATTTTTTACATTTATTGTTTAAGATGGTTTGGCCTACTGGATCTCTGGATTGCTGCAATCTTCTTCATGCTTTTATTTCTTCTGAAACTAGTTTCTTTATTTCTAATGGGTACTTATTTTCCTTAGTGATATAATGCAGTGTTGTTTTCTTTATGACTTTTGTTATTATATGGAGCGGTTTGTATAAATACCAACAATCTTGCGTATTCTTTGCCACGTTCTTCTTTGCTCATGAGTTGTACATTTAGTACAATGATATCTTGCAGTTGCTGCCTGAAACTATCCTAAGCTTTGTTTTGTTTTAAAAATATGGCTGAATATCTTTTTAAATGGTTTTTCCTTTCATCGTCAATATCACGGCTGAGTGATTTGAGTTTAAATCCAAATTTGCTTCAATATCTATTTCAATCTCCATTTTCCAAACTTCAAACGTACTGTTCTTCCTGTTTTTCCCCCTCCCCCCGGGTCTGAGCCCCCAAAGCCCGCTCAGCCCTCGTGGCAGCCAACCTCTAGCGAGCTGCCTCCGTCTCACATGCGCATGCGGTTAGTATCCCTAACGCGCGTGAATGATTCAGGAAGACTGTCCATGTACCAAGCTGATGAGCTCTTTCCATGAAAAATCAGGAGATAGTGAAATGAAACAGAACGTTAAGTGTCGCGTAAGGGCGGGATGAAAAAACCTGACAGGAAAAATCCCGCAATAGATCATGCAGGATCCCTGGGGGCTAGGTTGCCTTATTCTATAGGTTAGGGATAGGTAATACTTTTACATATACCTTGTTAGTGAGGCTATGGTGTGGGAGTTTGTGTGCACTTCTTCTTCTGCAGCCTACTCGAAACTGAAATGTGCATGCAATTCAAGTTAGTGCGTCCGTTGGGGCGATTCTGCGTCCCTTTGGATGTGCCCCCGCTACAATCTGAAACAAAGCAGGTCTGTTAGTTCATGCACTGTGTGTAGTGTTTATGTAGCATTCCGAACGCACAGAATGGACAGCAGCCTTCTATGTCTATCGTTGTTCTTCCAGTCAGTCAGTCAGTCAGAGAAGGAAGGGATTTGGTGGCCCCCGAGGTTATGCAGCGTCTGTCGCGCGACACTGGCTGCGGGTAGGAATATGGGAACTGGGCTTTTTGGTTTGGGCTGGATCTGAGGAGAGGTTTCTGCAAGGCAGGACGTTTTAGTGGGTGGGACGGAAAATTGTTCTTCCTAGCTTGAAGTCCGTCTTTATATAGTTAACCACACCCCCACCACTTCCAGACCTCGCTTCCTATTGGTGCACCCCTACTCTTGCTTCATGCAACTACTTTATAATTTTAAAATTTTAAAAATAACGTTCGACTGCGTGTCTATTTGCTCGTTTATTGCATTTACCTTTGTTTTATATATTTTAAAATTTTCCAAAATATCTAAACGTTTTCCTTTACTAACCTAATGTAAAATTTTTATTGTATTCATTATTTATCGCTGGGTATAGCCCTCTTCAAACAAATGCGTAGCATAATTCAAATCATTTATCTCATACTTAAACAACCTTATTTGCTATTTATATCTGGTTTCAAATTTTCGTCTTGTTTGTTCTATTTGTGTTGCTTTGTAAAATACATTGCATTTTTTAAACTCAGTTTTAGCTGAACTTTTTTAAGCTTTCTATATTACACTTTAATTTTTTTTAATGTGTTGTTAGTTTTCAGACCAACTCTTATATTATATTCCTTAAATTTTTTTTGAATTTGTAAACCTCTTTTCCTGTGTAGGCTTATGTAAATTTAACCCATTTCTGCCTCTCTATTTCCATTGTAGGGGTTTTTAATTTTATTTCTTCCTGCCCTCATTTTCCCACATACAATTTCTTATTGCTTCTTTGTTGTATCCGTTATACTCAGCAGTTTGAAATATAATATTCATTTCTTCTTTATACTCTTTTTTTTTAGCGGTATATCTAATATACTGTTAAAGACATGCCTAAATGCCCCACATTTATGTTCTAGTGAGTGGTTCGATTTTGCGTTGATAACATTATCAGTGTGGCATTATCTTTTCTGAAAAATCCAAATTCTATTTTTTCTGCTACTCAATTTAGTTTTAAATCTGAGATATTTAAACTACCATTATTCTCTTTTCCACCGTGAATTTTATTTTTATTATGCATATTGTTGATTTCTTTTATTAGAATTTCCTTTCTTTTCTTCATTGTCTTTAAGTATTTATAGCGAATCATCCATGCACCTCTTATATTCTAAATATCGAATTCCTTTCATGTTTTGTTTTGTTATTCTTTCCTCTAAATCATGTATGAAAAACTCGCTCAGTATTCCAGATACAAAATTACCCATTCTTAGACCGTCTTTCGATTTATGTAATTCGTTGTTAAACTTAAATTGGTTTAAGATTATCTCCAGAGATTAGATAATATCGTTATTATTATCCTTCTTTTGGATCTGTTCTTGTAACTTTTCAGTAATAATTTGTATAACTCCTTTAATTGGTACTGATGGGTATAGATTTTCTATATCGAACGAAACTATCCTACAATATTTAGTGATCTTTGCTTCTAGTATTCTTTTACAACTTCGGTTGAATTTTTCACAGTATATTTATTTTTTAGCAGATCCATTCTTTTTAACAGATGTACTAAATAGTTTTGTTAATTTATAGGCGGATGCCGTTCTATAACTAATTATCAGCCTAAGATGGTATTCTTTTTTGATAACTTTTACTTGGGCTCTCATTATTGCCACACTCGGAATCATATTTATATTTCTCTTCTTGAGTTATATATGGAAAGTTTTTAACTATTTTTTAAAATTTTTGTTTTGGATATGTATCTATACTATATTTAAACTAATTTTTACGTAGCGTTTTAAAAATAAATTTTCAGTTCCAATAATTGGATAGTCTTCTTTACTAATTAAAGCAGCAGATTCTCCTTTATCTATACCCTCTTCTTTTCTGAAAGGGTTTTCTAAATCTTTAGCAATTCTTTCTTCCCTGAAATCCTTTTCCCCTTACAATCTTTGTTTAATAGTTTTATTTAAATTTCCGTTACCAAGTGTTTAGCGTATTCTTGTTCTTCTTTAGGTATAATACCAATTGAAATTTATATGTCTACTATATTTTCATCTAGATTACTTTTTATATTATCATTTCTTAAATTATGTTTTAAACCTTTCGCTAGAACTTCATACTCCTCTTCTATCAAATCCACCTTAGTAACATTCATCACCCTTTCATGAAAGATCTTGTGTTCGTAACTGGTCAATTCTTTATTACCATTTTTACTCCTCTGCAAAATGTCTAGTTTCTTGTATAAACATTCATATTTTCTCTAATACTCTTTCTTTATTTTAATTTGATAAATTTATTGATATCATTTGCAGGCTCTAATAATACCAATTCATATAACACGAGGTTTAAATCTAGGATCTTCTTGTTGATTTTATTTTTCTTTATAAATAAATCTTTTTATTCATGATGAAATTCAAACATTTCATATATTTGCTGGCTAGCTTGTGGGGTTCTCTTCCGAATGAAAATTAGAAACTAATTATTTTATTATTGTTACTAGAGCCTCACTCCCTTATTCCCAGTCGATAACTTAGTTATTGAAATTGAATACGAGTACAAATTTTTCCCCGCTGTTTGGAGGATTTATTTATAATCAGATGTGTCTTAGGTTGGGCTTAGGGAGATAGTATACATCTCATACTATTAGTTATTCGTTTAAAACTACGATATTATTTACTTTCACACAACAATACTGAACCAATTGTTAAAATGTTGCTAAGCAAACGACAAATCTAGATTTAAATAGTGTGGAACTGAGTACATTGGAAGTTGCTTCTCAAAATGGTCAGTATTTAAACTGTAATGTGTCGAGCTATAGATTTTATATAGACACTGGGAACTTCATTAGTGTGATGGATACGTCTGTGGTTCTTAATGACTAGACATGGTTTGCAGAAATAAATGTTATATATATTTTGACTTACGATTCAGCATCTCCAGTACAGATATAACACTTCTAAGTTAACAAAACATAATACAAGTTCAACTAACTGTCTAACAAAATCTACTAACAAAATCTGTCTTGACTCTCTGACTCTCTTCTTGAGGGCTCAACATGAGGTTTTATATGGGTTCTCCCTCTTGTTCTTGTTTTACTCTTGGGTGTGAGTTTTGACAGTCCATGTGGACTATAACTCTAACAGGATTGGTTGGAATTTATCTTATTACTTTTAATTGGATGATCCTTCTCCAATCAGCTGTCTTCAGAGATCCTCTCTAAAGGTCATCACATGTCCACGTGAAGGATGTTTTGGTTAGAGAAACATTTTTAGTTGTGGCTGAATGTGGTTGATGAGGGTTCTCAGGATATTGTTACAGGAAACTTGAGAAACTCTAATATAACCACCAAGACAGATTATCTGGCACTACAACCACCCTCTCTTTTAAAAAAGAAGGCTCAGGGAGTCTTTCTTTTCAAAAACATAAATTGAAAAAAAAGTTTAAGAAATATTTTTCTTAAAATGATTAAGTTTTCTGCAAAATTATTACTCTACACTCTAATCTTAAGTTTAAATCCAAATTTTAAAATAAAATTCTCTACATAATCAAACTGTGCTTTCTTATAAAAACAATGAATATCTAGATAAAACTAAGACTATCTGAATTGGATATATTATAATAATAAATGATCGATTAAATAATGGCAATATTTAAAGATCTCCATTTTGTATAAAACTAAAGTTCAATATTCATAAAACAACTAATCTAAATGTTCTTTAAGTAATTGACAAATTAAAAAAAACTGTTCATTTACACAAAAAATATTTAAAGATCTATACTAAATTTAATGTAAATATATTTTAAAACAAAATCAAATTTTTAAATAACTAACGTCTATCTGAAGTAATTTAATTCAGACTACAAGTACACTTTTTCTTTTTTTCACTTGAAATTTTTTAAGTAAACAACACATATTTTCTCTAATATTCACAAACACTTTCACTAAATTGATGACGTAAGATGACCTTGAGCATATCTAGTTGTGGTTGGTACGTTGTCATCTGGTATTAGGTTGAATGCAGCAGGTATGGCAGCTATAACGGCTGGGGTCTCACGTTCAAGGCTAAGGGATGATTGAATGTTTTGTTTCGTAAAACGACATTGAAGTACACAGCTGACAGTTAAAAAACTAGTGATGACAATAACAATAATTATCACAGTGAGGTAGGTCAGAAATAAATTGTTTACTACTTGTGGTTTCCTTATCTCTATCAACTTCCTCTGGAGTCTTTCTATACTTATGACATCAGCTCGTTCTGAGTGATTATTTATAATTTCTTCTAAATTTGAAATATTACTTTCATTATAGGAAGATTGATTTTTAAATAAGAATCGTTCTACTGAAGTTAGGATATCTGAAATTGCGGGGACAATGATATGGTTGAATTGTACTTTGAAATGAGTTTGTCCTTCAGAGTGAGGGGATATCTTGAAATATTTAGAATAGATATAACAATTCTGGGTATTATAAATAATACCAGTTCCTTCTAAAGTTCGAGTAGAAGTATGAGGGGTAGATCTAAGAGGAATTTCATTGGGAAAAGTACATTGCCAAGTGGACACAATAGAATGGGGCAAACTGAAGAGCCAAAATTCACCTTTAGGACCTGGGTACAGAGTAGGCGTTGTGTAGTTTCGTAAGACGTCTCTCTGGCAATACTGATGTGCCTTGCTGTCATCTCCGGCAAACATTGCATGTGTGCAGCTGGCTCCTTCCGCCGCTGGAAGTAGAGGTATATCTATCGAGCAAATTCCATAGACTTTGTCATTGCAGTCTTTCAGCTGACTCTCTTCCAATAGAGCATACCACTGTCGATCGATGAATATGGCAAAATAGCTTGCTTCTCCACTTACAACTACAAACCGTGCTAGGTCATTGTCAAAATAAGGCAATGGTCTTACTCTAAACAATTCAAAATATTTGTTATCTGACTTAAGAGGTATTTCGATAATCAACCTTATAGCATTTTTACTAGACATAGCATGAACTTTAACTATCTTATAATAACCATAAACTTTATCTAACTCTATATCTGTTATTAAGGACAAACCATCAGGTAAACGAGTTACAATTTCTTTTAAAATCATGTTTAATTTAGCTGGTTTTATTAACATAGAGCTTAAGTGACCAGTCGCAGTAACATCAATAGCTTCCTGCAATTGTACTAATTGTTTATCTACTAAGCTTAAAGTTAACTCTATTTCTCTAATTAAGGAAGAAATACGCGCTTGATATCGTATTTTTCTCTTCAATTGATTTATTTGGGGCTGGATCAAGTGAACAACGTTCCAACTAAACAACATTGAAAAACGAGCTTACGCGGTTGTTAATTAACCAACACACACGATTGTCAAACGAACAACATTTACATCAAGTCCAACTAATCAACAGTCTCAACGTGCAACACATGGATTTGTATCGCCTTGCCACTCTGCAGGCGCTCACAGTCCGATTTGAAATGTGTTACATGTTCTATTTACGATTACAGTAATCCTTCAAAGCAATAAAATGTATCTTTTTCAATCCTTTATTTATATCGTAACTACAACAGACTGGTTTGAAAGGTTTTTTACATAATGTTCTAGATTTGAGAACGTACTGACCATTAAATAACAAACGAACAAAGTTCTCGTTGTTTTTTTCACTCAATTCTACTATTACTTATACTTGTTAAATATAAATATTGTCAATAACTATATATTAACTAAAATATAACATATAATTACTTAAATAGACCTAATATTAGAGGAGAAGTTATAGATATGTCTTTTCTAATTATATAAAAGATAATTTCGTAATTAAATTTTAATATTGCCCTTTGTTAGGCAT